>MQRK01177869.1:5209-26728 GCA_001938485.1 Girardia tigrina
ATTATCCAGTCTAACAGACAAAATGAGAATGACTGACAGTACGCTTCTTTTATACTGGACTACTGGTTGACACCTTCAACCAATGATAGTGTACTTGGGGCTCAGACAACGATTATGCTGTATCTACAGCGCACACACTAGTGTGTGAGGTTTGTGTATATACAGCAGTTGAGGTGAGATGGAAGCGTAGCCATATATATATAAATGCGGTATATCAATAAATGCTTTGATATACCCTTAATAAATGCTTTCCAATTTTTAAGCCTTAGGAAAAACAAGTGCCGGTATGAGCCGGTATTCCCCTTAAAAATCATACTGCCTTAAAATCAAATAAGTGCCGGTATGTCATACCGCCTCGAAAACAAGTGGCAGTACGGCATAATGGCACATCCCGGCTCACTTCGAGTCTTGCGTATTATACACTTTTTAATAATTATGTTTACCTGCGTAAATATATCGTATTATACACTTGCTATTTCTTCCTTACGCTTTATATAATTTTCGATACAGTGCGTGGCTTGAGAAAGAATAACTCGAACGCTTGGTAGCTTGAGAAGAAAAGGAATGCGCGTAAAACGTGTGGATTGATTCACTTGGTTTAACGAATAACGTGAAACGCTTGATGATTCAAGAAGAAAAGAATGCACGCAACAAGAATTGAAAAATAAAATGCGCGTGCCTTGAAAAACGAAACACGTGTGGCCACGCAAAAGGTAAGGACGCACTATGCGTAACGAGAGTGCATAGTGCGTAACGAAATGTAATAAAGATAATTTTTAATAAAAATAAATAAATAACATATATATGTATTAGGTGATCAATAAAAATAAGAAAACAAAACAAAGATTTTATGATTTTCAAAATATTTATTATACAAAATTTACAAGCAAATGATCAAATTTTAATTGGGCTTAAACTATTTATGAATTTATATTTTTGGTAGGCTGTGAGAAGAAGATTCTTCTACCCAACTATGATTTTAAGAAAAGGTTATATATAAAAATATATTATTAAAATATATAATTTATATTTGAACCGTACTTTTTTGTCAGAATTTTGTCCCACTCTATTGAATTCACTTCTCAGTTTTTATATTCAATCTTATCAGGCAATTTACAGTTGATCTAATTTTTACACGCACTATAATCTGTTTCTGCTTAGATCTTGACACGAGATATCTTGGTATAATTTTCTTCTTGTACTTTAAAATAAATCTTTCTTTGACTTTTCAAGTAAAAATGTTTTCTTGTTTCCTTTCTTTTCCCAAGCAATTTATTGTCCTTCCTTTCTAAAATCTTTCTCTTTTTATACCTTTCTGATCACTTCTGTATAATAATGTAAAAAAACATTTCAAATACATTCCAGAATCGTGCATATTGATAAATTGTAGTCTGTTGATTAAAATGTTTCTTTAAAATCAGAACAAAACATTTAAATTGATTCCAAATAGAATTTCATCAACAGCACAATATTCCACATTTGCATGTAGAAGTATGCATAATAATGAGAGAAAATAACAAAATCATTTCAAACATTTCTCTCATTAACATACTATCACCTCTTTATTTATAAAATTATTCAATCTATTTATCTCCTTCTGATAAATCCTTTATTTCTTTACTTTTTATATTTATATTGTTTAATTAATTTTACCTGATTATTTATATATAATTTATAATTTTAATATGGTAGAAAGTAAATATCTCTATTTAACTTTATTTAATTAAACAAAAATTTTATAAAATACTTTTATTAAATATCGTTTAAATACCATACTCAGCATATAAAATTAAAATTTATTTTAAGTAAAATTATAAATAATATATATAAATAAGGTAAATACAAATAAAATGAAAAACAAAGGTACATATAAGTCAATCAAAACAAAAAATAATAATAAAATCCAGTCGATAATTAATAATATTTACATAAATTCAAAAATAAAATAACAAAATTCAGAAATAAAATAACAAATTTCATTATATTTACATGAACCCCAACAAAAGTCTTTTTAATATTTAAATAAGGAAGACGATTTTTTAAATATTTCGTGTAATTAACAGCACTTAAAATTATGTTACAATCTAATAATGTTGTTAAATTGGTAGTTTGCCTATGTGTAAATCCATTCCTATGTGTAAATCCTATGTGTAAATCGCAAATAATTTGTTCTATAGTTCAAAACTGGTTTTCTTTTCTTTTCCCAACGCTCTTTTCATTGAGAGTTTTTGATTAGCAAGTTTTTCTTTGTTTCTAAACCACTGTTGAAACATAGAATGATCATATATTTCCCCGTTTTTAAATTCGAAATGCTGTTTTGCAGCATAACACGTTTTGCCTTGCTACATAAACTCAATTATTTCTTTTTTGAAAGCGATTGTAAACGATCGTTTGGTCATAAGAATTTTTAAAATGGAATATTTATTAATATTAAAACAATTTAATTAAATGAATGTAAAAATTAATAATTTTTTGTCAAGTGATTATTAAAAACTTAAATAGTGATACTAATAGGCTTGTGATACTATTTAAATAGTATCACTAAATTTTTTTTAAATTGGTGATATTATTTGGGTCGTGATACTATATGGATTAGTTGTACTAATTGACGATATCCGTTAATTTTTCTTTGTTTAATTGATTTTTTGTTTTGCATTTTTTGAAAGACCGGACATTTTCATTTGAATTTTTGGTTTTCAGTAGTGCAGTGACAATTAACGCAACAATATGGTTAATTAGAGGACACTACTTTTATTGAACTCGAGAAATATCGATTAGTTTTAACTAAGCGAGCATCTTTTTAAACCAGAAAAAAAGTAATTCTGATTTAAAAGTTCAAAAATTTCTTTGGAAACAGTAATCGAACATTAACCTTACTGTATCCACCTTTCGGGTCTTTTAAATATGTATGAATCTGCTGTATACAAAATAAAGCCAACAATGGAATGCATGACACGCACCACCAACATATGTGAAAGATGCCTTAGTATTCTCCTTATCTAGTCTATTTTGCAATCATGTATCAATGTAAAGATTTTTTTGGGGATAAAAAAATGAGATTTCCTTTGAAAACATTGGTTATTCTTCTAGGTACTGCTTGAATTTATCGAGTCTCAAATAAGTATCATGTCCTTAAAAAGAGGTTAAGTGTGTTTTTGAAGTTATGTTTGCGTGTTATTAAGTTACTAGTTCTAAATAATAAATTTTATTATCTCAACTCCCTTTTGTTTATTTTTTCATTTTATTTTTGAATTTGCATCTGTTTATCATTCATAATTATAATAATACATTATGTATTATGATAATGTAATTTAGAAAAGATATTTCCTAACGACTATTGAATTATATTAAATGTAAAATTTAAATCTAATTGTGATGTAACGACCTAGTACGGTTTATGTTCTACTTTCTGAAAGAAAAAGTGAATTTATATCACATTAATTAGCATTAAATAATAATGTTTTTATAAGTATCATTTCCATTAAATAGTCATCCTTGCTTATTGCTTATCGCCTCTTATAGGTCCTAATAAATCTTTGCAAACTTTTCTGAAACTAAAAATTTATTAATGAAATTATGTGAGAATATAGAATGTTTTTTGTAATATACATATTATTTTAATTCGATGTCATAAATATTATTCTTGTTTTTGAAATTCAAATTAGTTCATTTTATTATTCAAATTTACAAACCACTTATATAAAAATAACTATTGATGTGAACAAACAAAAATTATAATTATTCATAATTTGAAATAATAAATTAATGAAATTAATCATAAATCAGTTTAAATATTTTTGAAATGTAAAATCATTAATTTAAATAATAATTAATTTTAATTGATAAAAATTAAAATAATTAAATGAAAATTGTGTCTGTGTTATCATTGTTGTTTTCTTTAAGTAATATAAAAACCACAATATTTAATATAAAGTAGTTTGATTATTGATTTAAGTTGTGCTTTATAGCACTCACAAACATGCAATTCTCGGCAATTGTTTCAGGACAAGCCAAAAATTTTGAGTTTTGTGGAAAGGCTAATTTGTTCAAACAGATTATAAATTTGTTAGTATTTATTGATTTTCTGTGTATACTAACAGGGAGTTAATTTCTCTATAAGGATTATGTAATTCAAAGTAACTAATTAAATTTTAGATTTTTTCTTTCCGTTGAAGTACATCGAAACGAGTCTTTGGAAATGATGCGAGTATGTGATCCTCTTATTTGTTGTTTTTTACATTTATAATGTTTAACATTAACTGACAAAATATTGTGAGTAATATATTAAACTTTTTTTTCTACTAAAGTGATTTTTAAAAAATGTAAACGAATATTTAAATATTAAAAGGGAATGTTTAAAATGTTGCCGCACACTTTTTTTAAGATGGTACCAACAGGCAATTAATTTTTTATTATTTGATATTACCATAGGACGTTAAGCATCAGTTACATGTTTGAAATCGAAAATCCAGACACATGCCCACAGTTTCTTCTGGAAAACTCTCAATGGCAATTTGCTTATCATAAATTTGTTTTCTGACTCCAAAACTATCTATGTTTCTGTTTTTATTAATGAAAGAATGTAAGTCGGCTTGAGCCATCATTTGTCTAAAGATTTGACGTCTAAAGCCGTCCTGTGTGGCAACGTAGTAAATAAAACACGAAATATATTACTTTTGGTAAAACAATATTTATTTTCGCTCATTATGACAGGATGAACAAAGAAAATTAGAAATTTTTTTTAAATTATTTGAATTAGAAATTTTTAAAAAATAAAAAAAATTAAATACGTTAAATCTTCAATAAATAATTTGTTTTCTAATAATTTTATCAATCGTTCTGAGTAAAATTCAAATTGTGATTGTAATAAAAAAGCTGAAAACATATAAATGTTCTTAATAAAGATAAAACTAACCAGAAAATAGATTGAAGTTTCAATTATATAAAAATATTCTTGCAAACAAATTAATGTATATTTTTTTGTAACTATATTGTTCTTTTCTATAAACATAAGTTTTTAGAAATCAAAACTTTTTATTATCATTTTCATAAACATAAGTTCCAACATGTTTCTTTTGTCTTTGAAAATGGTCAGTCATTTCTAAATAAATGCTTATCTTAAAATATTCAGAGTTTTAATGTCAATAAAAGTATTGCGCATCAAATTAATGTTCTTAATAATAATATTTATTTAATTTTAAAAATTATACTTCAAACATTGAAGAAATAATTGAATGGATATATATTAACATCAAATAAATAATACTAATAATTATTAAAAACACTAATATGATTTCTGTAAAAATTAGCTAACTGAAAAATAAGGTTTCAATAAACTCACATTTATTTGTTGTAAATATAAAAATAATATTATTAAATCAAATAGATATAAATAAACTATATTTACGAATAAAAAAAAATAACAGACATATAAAAAAGAAAGATATGAATTAGGATCACGACAAACAAGAATGGTCTTTACGAAGAAAGTTATGAATAAATGTTACTTTGACAATGTTATTTGATCGTTGTAGTTGATGTGGAGGATAATTGATCCGTTTGATTTGAAAATTGAAGATTGAGATCTGATTATAAACGGGGAAAGAGAGTGTAGTACCGACTGCCGAACCGTGTGGCGGCAACCAGCACCTCTTAATTGTGCCGGGACTCAGTGCCCGGAAAGACAGGCTTGTCGCTTCAACGGCGTAAAGCGCAATTGTACCATCGGTCTGACTGGTGCGGTCATGTCCGTCCGTTGGACACCGTTGGATGGGAAGTGTTGGAACCGGGTTCGGTCCAACCGGTTCGAGTTGCCGTTGAGCACCATCTCGTGGCTCTCGTATGAGATTGTTTTTTGTGTTATTTTTTTATGATAAAAAATAACAAGGTGAGAATAAAAATGAACATTTATTTCTTCATTCACAAATCCACTTTCAAAAATTTAAAAATTGTCATCGACACTTTTAGTTTAACTAAACAAAAACAAAATTGAAAGTTTTTTCAATTTTTCAATTTATTTTAATGTTAATTTTTCTGAGCACCACAGAGAGATAAAGTGATTCGAACAAATTATTTAGATGGAACAGTGGGCAACCAGCCCTGCAAACAATTCTATTTATCAGAATTTCTTTTTCAAATTTAATGTCGTCACATTCAGTCTTCTTTATGATCAGAGCCGTACCAAATCCTCTTCTCTTCCCCAAATTTCTGCCAGAGCGTAGCATTTTCCATGAACCATGTTAGTGTGCTTCTTGGTTCCAGCAATGGGACTCAGTGATGATTTACATATCTTTGTGAATCATTTCTGATATTTCAACAAGATTCAATATTTTCTCATCGTTCAACCCCCGAATGTTCCAGTTACTAACTCTCAATCCGACAGCGCGTGACTTACATCTTGGGAGCTTAATGACTTCTGCTCATCTAACTTTTTAATGCGGCCCTGGAGAAAAATGAAGTAAACAAATTGATAAAATGAGCAAAGAATTTACATTTCCAAAGTATTTAATGTCTAACAAAGCTGTTGCAAATATGGAATTAATAGAAATTCAAGAGGATCATGCATTACGGATATACTATAAATCATCGGAATTTATAATAGAATTTTGGAAAGCGTACTTGATTAGAAATATCCTCCTTTAAAAAAATTGCATGTAACATTTACTCTTGTGAATCTTTGTATTCCGCAATGAATTTTAATTAATCGAAACACAGTTCCAAAATGACTAATGAACATTCAACTGAACTTATTCGTACGGAACTAACAACCTACAAATCGGCTTTTCACAGATTTTTAATTAATAAATAAACATAGAATAAACATATCTTACGATTAAAAATATATATTTAAAAACATTTCATTTGTAATGTATAAAACATTTTTAAAACATTAGCTTTTTATTTGCTGTCATATGTTGCGTAATATATTGCAACATTTTTCTTCTTGCGGCTATTAAAAATCTGATATTTTTGATTTACGGCTCTTGTCCAGAAATGTCTGGCCACTATTGGATTAGATCGACAGTTTTAAACTTTTTCAGATGAGCTTGAAACAGAATATTCTAGTGTCTTGAATCAAAATAGTGCCCCCTAAAAAGGAGCTTCGGCGTGTTTGGTATCTGAAAAATGAGATAAAGCTTTTTTGGAATCGTGAAGTATTGATTGAATTTTTTAGAAAATTATGGAAATGAATTTATGATTTTGCTTTTTCTGTTGATATACTTAAAAATGAATGAATTTAACAAAATTTTACAGGAAAAAGAAGCTGTCTTTATACATCTATCAAATTATTCGTAGCAAAATAAAATTTGTTTCCAAAACAATTTTAGGAATTGAATTTTGTTTATTTTACGTATTTGAAAACTCCAACAGTCTTTTTTATTAGAAAAGAAATATCATAATCAATTATTAAAGCTGTGTGATGAATACTGCAAGAGATTTTCAGATTTTGGAGTCATTTGAAAAAAGTGTCCATCTTTTTAGTGGACCAGTTTCAGTTGATGCTAATGGTGTTCATGAAAATATTCAAACATAGATCATTCATATTCATATGATACTTTTTTAATGGGAAGTTTTCAATATTCAAGTCTCATTGACTTTTATGCTCACTGGAATGTTGAAAAATTTCAAATATTTACTTTTTCCTATCAAACTATTTTTTTATTTTTCAGAGCAACATATATACGTCAGTAATGTAATCATAGAATACTGGGGTCACTCGCAAAATAATAGGATCTCAGGCTAAGTGGGGACCGGACTAGTGTCCCCATTGGCGGGCTTTGCGGTTGGGTTTGAAGAAGATATATACATGGAATGTTCGAGGGTTCGACAATCAAAACGTCTTAAGTGTTACTGACGCTTTGGAAAAGCTAAATGTAGATATAGCCATCCTGACGGAAACGCACAAATTGGGTGTCGTGACTGAGAATTACGAAAAGTAGACCCTTTATAACAGTGGGCCAAAATCAGACAAATTAGGGAAAGTGGAGTTGGTTTATTTACCAGACTACTTAAATGTAATATCGAATTTGAGGCATTCTCGGATCGAATTTTCAAAGCGAAAATTATTTTCATCAGAATAACTATAATATGAGTGTACTCTTCTAATGACTGTGGATACAGTGACAACGAGAGAACCACATTCTATGACTCTCTAAACACCGTAGTTGAAAAAGCAGAGGCAGAAGCTATACAGTTCGGGTATATCTTGGTGGTGGGAGAAGACCTCAATTGCAGCATACACTTTGCCGTAGAAAACAAAGTACTCAGCGTCGAAAAGTATGCACAAAGTGCAGTATTACTAGCTGAAGAGAAAGACATGAAAGTAGTAAACTCTTTTTTTGTCATAATGGGTGAAAAAGCAACAGCTGGACCCACCCGGTTATGAATAGGAGGGAACTACTGGATTACTTTCTTGTGCGTTCAGAAAAGATGAAGAAGATCAAAGATGTACAATCTAAGCATCCTCATGACTGTGGATCCGATCACGCTTACGTTGTCTTACATCTAAAGACAAAAGGATGTAAAACAGCTAGTACAAAATGGAAGCCGAAAAAAGAATTTCCGCATATGGAGAGAACTTGTAATTAGTGACCGCGAAAATTTTTCGTGCAAGCTTCAGAGAACTATTGGGGAAGTAGGACCAGGATGGATAAACACAGAGAAAGTTATTACAACTCTACTGGAAAAGTACCGGTAGGTCAAAAGGGCACCTCTAAAGAGTAACTGGATAAATAATCATAAAACTGAACTATGTCATCTCATAAAAGAAAGGCATCAACAGAGAAAGAAATGGACATTTCATTCTTGCGTAGAAAATCTGCAGTACTGGAGAGTCGCACGAAACAAAGTGATCATTTCCATTTGTAAATTGTAGCGAGAAAGACTGGTCAATATTAGTAATGAGATTGAACAAAGTTCAAATGTTGGAAATTTCAAGAAGAAAGGTGTAGCTTATCTAGAATTGCGTATGCTGGGGAATCTAGAAATGAAAATACATATGCTATTTACGGCTGTATCTAATAGTCAGATTTAAAGTCATTATAAGAAGCTTTTCGAAGCTCGATCCCTTATTGAGTGGACGGATATGACTACATTCCCTGAGGAAAGTTGTATCAGTATAGACCCACCGAATACAGAAGAGGTAAGGCTTTACATATCACAAATGAGTAATGGGAAGGCACTGACTCAAATGGGGTAATTGCGTAGGTTTTAAAATGGGGCGGGAAACACCTTATTGACAAACTGAAATTCGATTTTGAGATGATTTGGAACGGGGATGATCATCAGGTCCCAACAGCTTGGAGGAGTGCAAAAGTGTTGACTCTCTTTAAGGGAAAGGGTGCAAGGTCTGATCCGAATAATTATAAAGGGAACTTCTTTTTGGAAGTCACTGGCAAAGTTTGCACGAATAATCTTAAATAGAATGATGTCGGTTATGAGAGAAAGGTTAGACCCTTACCAATTTAGTTTTCGGCCGAAGAGGAACTACGCAAGCTATAAATTTACTCAAGTGGATAAAAAAAGAAGGTCAATATAAGAACCATAAGGTATTTGTGATCTTCATCAATTTGGAAAAGGCATTTGATAGTGTCCCACATGAAGTTCTGTGGGTATGATTAAAAAGATTCAGCTTGATTGATAGGATTCTCTGCCTCATCAAGGAATTCCATGAGAATTTTATTGCCTCTGTGGGGGATTGTAAATTTCTCATGGAAATAGTTGTCAGACAGGGATGTGTGATGGGATCTGGTTTTTTTAACTTGATCTTCGATGAAGTTAGCAAAACGCCGATACTGACAGAACTCGAGGGAGGAATTACTCTGAACGACGAACATTGGTGACGAATTTCAAGTCAATAGACTTGCTTATGCGGATGATCTATGTATCATAGATGTGCTTATGATGACCTTGATATCGATCGTACTGTAAAAACCTGGATAACCTTAAAAGCACATTTTCAGAATTCGGGTTGACTATTAGTGCATCTAAGACGAAAGTCATGTGTCTAACTGATAACTCAAGTACTCGAATATCGCAAGTGATGTGAAAAAGTTATAGAATGGGTGAGCGAGTTTTGTTACCACGGCAGTATATGGACCACATATGGTAGCTGCAGTCGGTATATCGGTCAGCGGTTGCGTTGTTAAATGCAAAAGTTTCAAGAACTGCAGCCTGCGATTCAAAGTAACCGATTTTCTATAGTGTTTAAAAGAAGACTAATCGACTCAAGCATTTTTCCGACAGTGTATTATGGGAGAGAATGCTGGGCAACACCTGAAAAAGAGGTAGCCCAGCTACAAGCTTTTCATAATACCTGTACACGCACTGCTCTTGGTAAAACTAAACTTGATAGACTATGTAATACAGATATGTCAATTAATATGACCGAGGCCGTGTGGTTCTGGTGAAACGGAGTATTTTATTCTTTGAGTACAATAGACGATAATGTACACATGAGGTAAAAAAAGTATTAAACTATGAAATAGCTTAAGGAAATAGAAAAGTCAGTGGACGTAAAAAACAGTTGATGAAAGAGCGTATCGCTCGCAATATACTCTGGTTATCTGGTGACAAAGAAGATCTGGTTGAATACCAGGAATGCTTGAATGAGAGAGGAATTCGAACACCTGATCAAAAGAACTGTGCCTGAAAAACTAACAGAAGTGATTGAAGAGAGACAAGAGTATCCGAAAATGCTCCACTCGCTTATGAAAAGAGTACAATGTACGTATCCTTCTTGTTTCAAAGCTTTTGCGGCACAGAAAGAACTAAAAAGACACATCAAGAATGTTCATACAGTCATGACGCCGCAGCATCAGAATGGTGACAAACCTTTCCAATGTCCAATGGAAAATTGTCACAAGACCTATAAAATAGATGGATGTTAGAGCGACATTTATTGATCGATAACCAAACCTAATGCAGAACCAGTGGTACTCGCGTTTCACAAAATAATGTACATGAAGGATGAACAGAATCTTCAAACCCGATCGCGATACATGATGTGTCAGTGTCCCTCGATGATATCGCGGAGATGGACTCAGAAGTGATTCCAAAGGTGTTTCTCGATTTTCGATTAAGTAATACACCTGATGTGGGGATATTTCGGTGTCCCTTTACTCATTGTACAAAATATGTTTACACAGCCAAAGCTCTACAGAATCACGGTACGAGGGATCATGTCTGGTCCTTTCTGAAAGGGAAACCAAAGCGTGCTCGTGCATTGAAAAGGCGCATTCTTGCATCTAAAGCCGTGCAAGAAAGTTAGTAGACTTAGTATTGTCTAATTATGGTTTTCACCCGATACAGAGTCCACGGCTCACTACCCTGTACACCAATGCTGGAACTGTAGTCTCTATGATACTCAGTTATCCGGCCAGTCGGGGAGGTTTTTTTAACTACAATATATACAAAAATATATTTTATTTTAAAATGGTAAAGCGACTTATGCGTCACCCTGTATATTTCGTTAATTTTAGTATTCATGCATCATTTATATTGAAGGAATCAAAAATTATGTTAATTCTTTTTATATTGTTACATGAAATTTTCACAGAAATATCTTTATATCTTGAATGACTTTCAAATTAATTTAAGAAGAAATCGATTAATGATCTTTTCAGGAAATTGAAAGACTTTTTGAATCATTAAAAGAGGATTTTAACGAAAAGATTTCGAACATCAGTTATTTCACAAATTACAATGATTCAAATGAAAATCCATTGCCAAATTCCGGTATATTATTATTATTATTATTATTATTACTGTTATTATTATACGCCAGCAATAATTTTGAAAAAAGGAAAAATATTTTCATCATTAGTTTTACAGAAATCTTATTTTTTATTTTTATAGAAATCAGAAAATAGTTCTACAATATAATATAATTACTGATAACCACCTGATGACATCTATCAGACGGCGTATCAAAGAATACAGACCTAACTTTACAAAACTTTGCGATGAAATGGAATGTCATGCGTCAACATACAAAAATTAATTACACTTACCTTGTACAATAATAATGTAATTTTATAATAAAATTAATAAACATACTGTTATATGTTTTCTTATTTCTGAAAGAGTCGATCGCAGTTAAATATTAAAAATTTTAGTCGATAATACAACGTTTAAGTGTGCCCACCTCTGGTCTACATCCTGATTGACTTTGATTGTACTCATCATTGTCTTTGGGCAATCAAGAACCTAGTTGCCCCTTATTTAAAGATGGCTGACTCCTTCCTTGACTTGATAAATATAAAAATCGAAAATAGCAATTCTTCGATTTGTTTTTCAGCAATGAGATACTGCCTTAGACAAACTCAATGTACCATTTGGACATGCTCATGCTGGTTTTTAAGGAATTATTTAATTTTCTATAACAGTCAATCATAAGAGGATCAATATTTGTTACAATGTCAGTTAAATAGAATGAGCAATTTAAAATTATTTCACCTTTTGTAACAACAATTATTTTCCCGACAAAAAGAATTTACCAACAATGTTTTTCCATTAATGCTATAAGATCTAACAAAACCCATTAGTGGACCCTTGTTGTGGAATGTTGACTTAACTAACTGACTAGAAAATGTAATATTCTCAGATACATTTAATACACATTTTTTTAATTTCGGGTGTCTCTTCATTGGTAGCTTTTTAAAATAAATTAAGGGAACATTAATCACGTGACCTGAATTTGAATCGTAATAGTTCTATCCAGAAAACATTTTGAGCAACCTAAAATCAATCAAAATTCAATTTTTCTCAAGCGTTTACAAACTTTTGGGACAACCTAATATTTTTTTGTACTGCATTATTTGACAAAGAAAGATTGATTTAAATGTAATAATTAACTTTCTGAAAACCTTTTGTTTTACTTATTTAATGAAAAATAAAATCTTTTCTCCGAGATTCTTAGGCTTTCGATTTGGCAAGGAACGTAAGGTGAGCTCTACCTACAAAGTCAAAGTCTCACGAGTCTCCCATTGAATTTTCATTTTTTTAAGAAAACATGAGCCTAATTACTTTTTCATAAATACTTATATAACAATAAGTTTTTCACAACAATAAATAGTACGAAAATCACTTAAATCACCAAAAAACACAATTTTAATCTGAGACATTCTCAGTTTATAGAAATTATTCAAATGTCAATGCAAATAACTCCATCTCTTCGGATCACAAGTCACTGTTAAGACATGTTGAGTATTCCATGCAACACTTTCAAACATTCAAGCCAGCTTTCTAAGCCCTCTTTGGAATAATTGGCTTTACCCTAAGCTAACGGTTAACACCAAGGATCACAATTGGTATTATTTCATAGCTTTCAAAATATGAAACGATATTAAAGATACACGATTGAAATTATTCGTGAATTATTTTTATTTTTTAAAATTTATACTTTTAAATTACTTTTTATTAAAATTGTCACTATTAACAAAAATTTGATTTTCTTGAACTTACAAACATTTTCAAAGTTGTTTAAGAGAATGCAAGTTTTCATCCTGGCACTGATCAGTACACTTAAGAATTATAAAGTTTTTTTTAATTTTGTTAATTTTCCTGGATGAACCACATTTCCATTTAACTGATGCAGTTGCCATTTTGACATCTTTGCAGCACGCATTAAAACAAAAGAGGAATGATATATTTCTGAAAAATCTAAACTGACCAGCTGTTTGGATACCACATGAACTGTTGTATCGAACATCAGTTGCTTTTCCATCATGTACATCAACTGTCCAGGCTCTTTGCTGAATTAATATTTTAATGAATATATATATATATATATATATATATATATATATATATATATATATGTGTGTGTGTGTGTGTATGTTATAATGCAACAGTATTTAAGTGAATTTAAAAACTATTTCAGTATTACTGGAACATCTCAATACTTGAAATATTGATCTTGCGAAACAATTACTAAATTTACTATACTTTTTTGATTAATGTTTTACACTTAACAGCTTGCGCCGAAATGCTTTAGATCATTCGAAGTCACTCAGATTTCTAAAAAAGGGCGCATCATTATTCCACACTGCAAAGATGATTATTAATTGTAGGAAACTAGGGCTTTAATTATTTGAAATCATTAATTAATAATTCCAAAAGGTGTCACTTTTTCTGATCATTTAAAAGCAGGATATTTATTTAACCCTTTAACTCACCATGTATGCCTCCTCCCGCGGCAACCTGCATATGCCTCACAGAAGCTAAAGGAGCCGAGTCGGTTGTATCATTGGGTGTCACCCCTCTACTGATCATGGGCCCCGTCCGAAGACGTTTTCAGATCCCGCTCGGATAGCATGCCTTTAAGGAAGTGGATTGCTAGCCCTCGCCCTCCGTACTGTCGTTGGTCGGCATCCAAGAAAGGCAAGCTTCGGACGCTTTAGCCTAGAGCGAACTCTAGTTTCCCAGGGACATCACGTGGAGCTATATCCGACTGGCTTAACACAGGTTACCAAAGTAACAGGTCCCCAACTCACCATGTATTAATTTTGTCACCTCCAGTTTTGTCCCGCATAGCTAATCTTCATACGACTGCATGTCTTGATTCGACAATGTAACATTTTAGTTACAACTCTTACTGTGTTTATTTTATGCCAGCGTCCATAAATCACTTCTCTTTTGGTTTGTGCTATTTCTTTCCATTGTATTGTTTATGCTGTGTTTACAAACTGAAAATAGCTCAAATTAATACGTCTATTATAAATCAGGCAACAAATATTTATTTTTAATGTTTTATTTACTTATATAATCAATTTTATAATATGTATTTTTATTATCAAAGTTTACTGGTAATGTGATGCTTATGATACAGTAGGGGTACCAAGATATTTTTTGTTTTCCTGTTTTTTACATCAATAATACAGTTTTTTCACTTAAATGAACATTACAAGTTATAGGGTTAATACTACTTTGATTCCTTATTACCTATTTATTTTCATCACATTGACACTGAAATATCCCTTAAATCAGAAATAACTCATACAAATTATATAAACAGATTTTATTTTTATTTTATAAAAAATTCTCCAAATATAAAATAATACATAAAATTTGAATAAAATTCAGATTGATCAGTTTAAACAATTCTGTCACCCACATAATTTTTGAAGACGATTCAGAAAATCATTAATTGTTTTAATGTGACCATCAAAATCTGTGAAAATGATCTATTGGTCATTGTGAAATACACACAATCAATTAACACACACGGTCGACACGCATGATCGATCATATTCAATCTAGACAAACACATACATGCATACTGCACAACAATTGATAACCGTGAACAGGTTATGATTACTCCTATAAATGTTTTGGAGAAGTCTAATAGAAATTTTAAAGAAATTACATTTTCTAAAATAATAAATAAAAAATAATGAAGATTTTATTACGATTGTAAGAACAACAAAAAGGTTACCAAAATAATACAATTGGTAATAATTATATTAAAAATTTTATAACGATATCGCAAATAGTTTCACCAAAAATGTTTTAATTTGTTGTTACTATTTGGGTCGTGCTAATATTTGGTGCTCTCAATTCTCATTACAAATCTAGAATTTAAAATATCAATAATACTTTATTCATTAACGACAAACAAACATTCTACATCCTAATCATCTTCATCTTCTCCATAATAGACTCATAGTGGTAGTTTTCCCTCTGGTTTGAAACAACCAAAGCTTCGCGAAACTTTCTGCTACACACATCATGCTTTGCTATATGTTAAGCATCATGACTAAATCCTGATGGCTTATTGAGTTTCGTATGGTTTCGGTTTTTAGATGGTGGTTTCGGATTACTATTTTTGATATAAACTACGGAATCAGAGTTTTTCCATTTATTAATGCGAAAAAATATCAACAATTTTTGGTTTATCCGTGATCTGCACTGTTTCCTTGGATCATTTAAGTCTTTCTTATTAAGTTACATTTTGTCAAAACTTGGCCTCTAAGTTACAGACAAGATAAATTTCATTCACTGCATGTTATTTTTGTTTCATCCTAATTCGATTCCGAACGATTTTTTAGTTTTATATTTCCGATTATGTTAGGGTTCATGTCGGCTGCTACGAGAGTGGTTACATTTCTCTGTTTTCTTTAAATTTTACTTCTACCGATATTTTACTGATGTAATCTAGTTTACTTTATTTGTACAATTTATTTTAATGACTGTTTTTTCTTATTTGACGTTCTTTAGTTTCACAAAAATCTTCTTGCTAATTGCATTTACTCTTGTACATGTGTCGATAAACTTGTTAATTTGTTAACTTGTATTCCTCACCTTTACGCTCTGTCGGCCTTGCGTTCTATCATATCATATGTAGTTCTCGTTCGCATGTCATCATATTTTATAAAACAAAAAATTTTAGTTCATCGACTGATCGTTTCGAATAATCGGGTTTTTGACAATTTTTATATTCAATGTTTCTCAAACAATCGAAATAACCCAAATGCAACAACAGTCCAGCCTTCAATTTTGAGACAAAAATTTACTTTGTGATTTTGCATTTTTATCTGCAATTTAAGTAATCAACTATAATTATTGAAAATAATTGAGAATAAAACAAATCATAAAATTAGTTTTTATAACTAAAAAATTGTACAAAATACGAAATAAAACTGTGAATGTAAATTAATGTCGTACAATGAATCGTCTTCAATTGTTTTAATATGCTTCCTTTTTTGCTTTGATTGTTTTAATATCATTTGTGTCACAACGACGATGGGTAATTTTTCATGTTCGAACTTTCTTCTTGTTTCGGTACAGTTTGCGGAAACAATGCCATATATTTTCGATTTTCTAATCATCTATTGAAAAAATCTTGATTTATTCTTCTGTTTTTTGTCTTCTATGGATCCCTCTAAATTTTTCGACATTATCCTCAAGCGTTTCTTTCTTTATAAATTTCAGTATTTTATCATTTACTCTTTTTTCATTTTCCCAACATTCTTGTGATAGTCTATCCCCACGTATATACTTACTTCTCTATAAATAGTAATACTTTTGGAGTCATTACTATTTATAATTTTTTGCACCGACTGAATCTACTTCTGTCGAGACGTTGCCTTTTCTTTGTTCACTTCCTACAACTGATTCCTCATATTCTTATAAAACATTTGTCACGAATCTTGATTTTCCATTCTTCTGATGTCTTGTCTGTCTGTTTACTGTCTTTGATAGTATCAACCTACTAGACATTTGTTGTTATCCACGTTTTGACGCCTTATTCTGCTGTAACTTAAAAATTATTTTTTTTCAATTTAAATAGTAGGGGTTCCTTTTGGTGAACTTTAAATTTTTGATATTTTTAAATTTTTGATATTTTCAAATTAAGAATCATATTTATATTTTAGATAAATTAAAAATAATGTTCGACTAATTAAAATGAAATAATCTTTTAAATAAAAAATTTAAATTTATAGATAATATTTTTTACTAATTAAAATAAATAAGATTTTATAAAATAAATATTTTATAGGTAACATTTCTACCAATTAAATTGAAATAATTTTTGTAAAAATTATATTTCACAGATAGTATATTACTCATTAAAATGAAATAAGTTTTGTAAAAAAATGATAATGTTTTAATTAAATTGAGACAAATTTTTATAAAAATTAAGTTTTAAAAATTCACAATTAAAATATCATTTTCGAAGTTAAAGAATATTGTAACGAAGATTTTGATATATTTTGTTACACTATTTAAAATAAAATTAGAATGTTTATTGTACACGGAAAGTTTTATTAAAAAATATAATTTAAAATGGAATGATTTAAAATTAAAGAAAATTATTTAGGAATTGAATTTTTTACAGGATATGTCCATTAAAATATTTCTGAAGATCTAAATTTATAAACATTGTAAAAAAAATTAATAAAACAGAAACAAAATATGATTTATGCAAAATTGAAGAAAATAACATATATATATATATATATACATCGATATTATTATTTATATTTAAAATTTTTAGATCTGGATTGTGTAATCGAAATATTGTTCCTCATAAATTTGTTTCAATAATGAAAATTGTAGTAGAAATAAAGTTTACAAAATTATGACTTCGAATTTTAATCACGAACCTAATAATATTTAACTTCAGATATCCAACTACAAACACTCAACACTAATACCTAATTTTAATACATCCAATACCTACTTTAATTTTGATGTATATTAATTCAAAATATTTATAATATTTAATTTTAAATCGTTTTATAAAATTAATTTACTTAAATCTCGATAAGCGAAATGAAAGTTATTTAACTCCTCATGATCTAAAATTAAATTAAAATTTTATTTAATTTAAATAAATGATTGTCAAAACGTTTTTTTAAAGATCAATTTGAATATTATTTTATATAATTTTAGAAGGATCTGCCAGTGACAGTTTTGAAGACATTTCTTTACCCAGTGATATGATCCCGGATAACAAATCTCCTACTACAGGAAGTGAAAAACGTTCAATAAGGTCAGCATCAACGGATAATTCAAAATGTGATTTTGATCAAGATATGTTGAAAAATGAAGTCTCTGTTTCGCTAGATAATTTTTTAAACAACGATGATGGCAATTTTGCTTTCGAAGATACTGAAGAATTTAAGACTGTATCGGATAAAAATTCTGACAAGGAAAAGTCGAATAGTATACATTCTGTGGGTGAAGATTATACTTTAGATAAACGAAAAGAATCAGGTTCTTTGATTGAAAATTACGATAGCAATAAAACTGAAAATGTCAAAGTAAACGATGATAAAAATATCATTGTTTGCGAGGGTAAAGAAAATGCTGAGAGAGACTTAAGAAGTCATCGATCAAGTTCTAGAGCTACTACAAATGAAGAAGTCCATTCACTTCTTGAATTTGACGATGTTGTTACAAAGAGTGATGAAAATAAAAAACAAATATCTGAAGATGAAGAAGAAGACGTGTTTCAAGGATACGATGATACGAGTGATGTTGACATGATAAACGAAGCTAAAAGTAAAAATAAACTTAATGTCAAAGAGAAAAAGAACTCTAGTAAATTATATATCGATGAATTAAATAAGGAAGCAATCAAAACACCTGAAAGAGAAAGTCCAATATCTAAAAAATCAGTTAGTGAAAAAATTATAAAAAAAGAACTTGAAAACAAGTCTTTTGAAAATGTGAAGTTAAGAAAAACAGTGGATGGGAAGAGTTCTTCAACAAATCATTATGTTACGAACAAAAGGATGTGGTCAGAAATGCCTGAGGTTAGTTATTTATACTTTAATTAAGGAAAATTATGTTAATAATAATAACGATGATGAAACTTTAAAAATAATTATATTTATTAATAATAGTATTAATAATTAAGTTCGATAAAAACCCCACGTTTTCCTAGAGACTGACTATTAGCAGAGTTATTATGCATTTTGAGTTGATGTTGTTCGTGTGGCCCCATTTTTATTTAATTGATTACTCTGTGAAAAACCGTTAAAAAATCAAATTCAAAATTATGGACAAAACAAAATTTTATTTCACAACAAAAATATTCATAAAATTGATCGAAAATTTTCTTTACAAAATAATTCGCAAAAGTTTTTAAATTTCATGACAAAAACACTCAATTCATTTCAAAATTTCATAACAGAATAATTAAATTTGCTTTTAAATCTGACAACAAAATATAAAAGGGAAGAAATTGATATGGATAGACGCATGTGATGTAGCATTTGCAGAGATGAAAGAGGCTTTAACAACACCCCCGATTCTAGGATTCCCAGACTTCCAGTAATAATTTATTCTGTACACTGATGCCAGTTTCGAAACGATTGGACCAGTGTTATTCCAAAGAGTCAAGGACGGACGTGAGAGAGTTATTGTATATGGTTCCCACTCCATGAACAATCATGAAAAAGGATACTGCATTACTCGGAAAGAGCTGTTTGCAATGTATTACTTCTGTTAGCATTTTAATCATTATTTATACTTCTATCAATATTTTAATCGATCGATACAAAGTGGTAGATAAGACAATTGTAGGTTATAAAGACCGATTGAGAAAGGCATTCTCTCGAACTTCCTGACTATTCGAAGACGTGACTGAGGCATACCGGTACAGGATGAAGAAAGATATACCGGAAGTATTTTTTTGATAAAGTAGAAAAGCTCGCAGCCAAGATCTTGAAACATGACTTTTTAAAAGAGGCCCTCACGGAAGCATTATTGTTACATTGTTGTGATGATGTGGACATAAAAAAGGAAGTGAGACTTAACAAAGTGAAAGGAATAGATGAGATAAAAGAAAAGATAAAGGCAGAACATGACGTCAAAAGTGTGACAGAACACAGTCAAAAAGGGGGAAAGAGTAATATTGCTGAGCATAAAAAAACGTGTAAATGTAATATGAGCATAAATGATTTTAAGATTTTGTGCAAGCATTTTAAAAATTATTGGGAGAGAGTGTCATGTGAAGCATTGTTGATAAAATCATGTGATACAAAATCAATGTTCAAACAGCACTCTCAACTAATTTGTTAAGAGTTTTCGATTAGACTTACTTAAGTGATTGCATAATCATTCATTTCTTATATAAAAGCAATAAAAAAGAACATAATCAGTGATCTGATGATGACGTTTAAACCGTCGAAATATATTATGCTAAAATATATTTTTAAATGGCGTTTATTTGTTTAAAGATTTAACACTGATCAGATTTGCACTATATAATGTAAGTGATGATTTTTGTTTTCATTTATGTATTGTTATATCGATTAATAACTCTAAAAAAACCAATAAAAGTAAAATTGCTACACAAAATGAAAAATTATTTAACTTGAGGAAATTGTTTGGTGTATTTAAATTTAATGTCGAAAATACTGTTTTAAATTTAAGTCAGACGGTTTTGTCTAAAGATGAACTCAACTTATTAAAATATGGCCCTAAACACTCTATTAAAAATAGATTTGATAACAGCTCAAGAATTCGATCTTGAAATTAACAGATAACATTTTAAATTTAAAAATTATTTCTCAATCATTTAAAGTTGAGAATATGTTTTGCAATAAATCACATACTCCTTTAGGATTGTGTTCGGACATTGTTTATCAATACACCTGTAATGGGTGCAATGCCACATACATTGAAGAAACTGCCCGTCATCTCTGCAAATGAGTCCAAGAACACAGTCAAAAAGGGGGAAAGAGTAATATTGCTGAGCATAAAAAACGTGTAAATGTAATATGAGTATTGGATTCTTGCTCACAAGACATTATAACGAACACCAAAATTTATTTCTATAACAATTAGAATTTTTTAAACAAATATTTTTTTGAGGAACTTTTGTATTTTCTTTTTTTACACAACCAATATAAATAGAAATATGTATAAATAAAAATATGATTTGTATATTATTTTACAAATTAAAAATTTATATTTTCTTTAATAAAAATTATAGTAAATTAAAATTTTGTCACAAAAATTTTATTGCGTCTCTTATTAATTTTTCAATTTTATAGTACATTTAAA
>MQRK01177908.1:1533-12223 GCA_001938485.1 Girardia tigrina
TGTGCATGGTGATTTGAGAGAACCGATGATGTTTCTCCTTAACCATACTTCCGTGCACGTTGATTATGCTGATGGCACAAAGATTTTTCGTGTCAGCTGTTTGTTTACAGCCGGACTTGTAAAACAAAGAATGGCTGTTTCTATATCTTCCTTGGAATAAGCCGATTGATTTTCACTGTCCAAGATAATATCTCCCAGGAGGTTAGTAGAAAAGCCGTATGATAATTGTGGCGGGGAGGTGTTTGATCCGGTTTTCGTCGAGTTCCGCAGTCCGAGCAGTACAATTGAAAGATCGTGTGCCCACGATTGCTCTGCCGCGCCCGAGTAAGTTTTGAGCGCGTTCTTTAGTGACCTGTGGAACCGCTCGATTTTTCTGTTGCACTCCTGGTGGTGCTATGTCGAATGGCGAGTTGTGAAACTCGATTTAAATGCAAATTACTCTTCAATCGAATCTAACAACCAATATATTGATTTGACTTTATAATAATAACAATTTAATTTATTATAATAATGTATTGAAAGATTACAACTTTAACAGAAAGATTAAAAAAAAGTATCTGATATCACAATAACGAGAAATGAGTCAGCGAAGAGGTATCGATAATAACAAATAAAGTTACTTTATCTTTTCGCTCGATTAATTTTAATCAATCTTGTTGACTTCGTTTAGATAAGAGTTAACGATTCTGTCTTCTAACTTTCTCTAAAACTGGGCTTTCAAACAAAAAAAATGATTATTGGATGGTTCAGTTTTGAGCTATGTTGGTGGGACTTTATAACTTCAACTACTTTAAGGATATTTTCCGTTTAAATTTTTTCCTTTGTTCTTCTTGATTAATTTTGGATGAGTAATAGTTATCAGTTTTATTTTGCTTTTATTACGGTTAAGAGAAAACGATTCGATTCTCTTAGTTCTAACGAAAAAAATGCAAATTTCAATCGTTCATAATTGCAAATTTCATTTTAAATCTGATTCAATATTTTATGAATCGATTTAATTTTTAAATTTTGATTTAATATTATCCCATAGATATTTTAATTATCCATGGGATAATTATTATAAGTAAGTTTTGGAATAAAAAAATGAAAATAATGAATAAAAATAGAAAAAAATAGAAAAAAATTAAATTATGAATGGATAAGAAATAAAATAAAAATACTAATAATAATAGGTAATCATAAAAAATATAAATATAATATAGGTAAAAAAAATTAATTGCATAACGTCTATATTATCTTAAATATATACGTAAATAATAGAAATTGATATTTTCGGCTAGTGTAAGAAAGGCAAATAATACACTACATGGCTGTGTTTGATCCCGAATTTTCGGCACGTTTCTTTGAAATTATTTGAGAGAAATCGTCTTCCTTGGTCGGTAATTACGTTTTCTGGGGGACAGAATTGGCTGATCCACGTGGAAACGAAAGATTTCTATATGGCTGTTATTTCATGGATAGTAATTGCTTCGGGCCACGACGTGTGCCTGTTTATAATTGTTAATATAAAACGCTTACCGTCGACGCGGGGAAGCGGTCAGACTATATCCATATGGATAACTTTAAACCGTCCTCTATCCGGTAATGAACTCAGCTTTGCTTTCGTGTGCCTGGATATTTTGTATGATTGGTATCTGTGGCACTCCTTTGTCCATCGTCGAATCTCGGATTTCATCTTGGGCCAGACATATCTGGAGCGGATAAGGTCAATGGTTTTATTTGCACTACAATGTTAAACTCCATGCAGAGTGCAGAATTCAAAATGGCTGAACTTGACCGGTAAAATTATCCTGCTCTTGTTGCTAGTGAGATCAATGAGCAGACAGTTCCCCGTGTGAACGTTGAAACTGTTCCAAGATAGTAGTGTCACCTTCTCCTTCTGCTGTTCTGCCATGATTTTGCTCTTTGTAATTGTTAAGATCTCTGTTTCATTCTCATCAGTCTCATCCATTCTAGAGAGAAAATTGGCCACAATGTTTTCTGCTCCGTTGATATATTGAATTAGGAAGGTGAATTGATTGAGGAACACGATATAACTCCATTGCCTGTGGGACGGGTCCTTCATTGAATGAATGTATAGCAGTGACTTGTGGTCAGTCAATATTTTTAAAATGGCGCCTTCCAGATACAGTTTCTTCCAACAAAACGCGATGAGTGCCAGTTTTGAATTAAATTTGTGATTGAGGCTGGCACCGACTGCAATACCGGAGGCATATGTGCAGAGGACGTGTTGTTTGGTATCATCAAATAGTTGCATGGTGATGATCTCCCTCAATTTTTGTTTGATCATCGTCACGGCATCTTGTTGAGAGTGGCTTAACTGAACCATTTGGTTCCCTTTTGTACCAGTGAAGAGAGCATGCATAGGCGCCTTTATCTGAGAGAGTTTGGGATTCATCAACTGATAGAAGGTCACCGCACTGAGAAATCTTCTCAGAGATTTCATGTTTTTTGATTCTGGTAGGTTAATTATGCCGTCGATTGTTTCTTTTATAGGCTGGACCCTTCAGTGGAAATGTTGAATCCCAGAAATTGAACAGTTTTTGAGAGCGAAAGTTGCATTTGTTAATTTTCATTTCCATGTAGGTCTCGGCTAATGAATTCAATACAGTGGTAACATGCTTCTCGTGGTCGTCTGCATTTTCTGAAAAGATAATAATATAGTCAACATAAGATCATGTAAACTCTTGACATCATGGAGTAGGGCGTTCATGAGAAGTTGGAACATCTGAGCAGAGTTTCGTAGGCATTTCGTTGTGTATTCAAATAGGCCAAACGACATCAAAACCGCCGTCTTTTCAATATCCTTTGCATCGAAAGGAATCTGGTGAAACGCTGTTTTAAGTCGAGTGTTGTGAAAATTGCCTTCACCGATATTTTGTCAAGAATGTTCGCAATTCTTGGCAAAAAATGCCGGTCCGGTTTAGTGACCGAGTTCAGTAATCGGTAAGCTCCGCAAGGTCTGAAGGTGCCGTCATTTTTCTTCACTAAAACTAACGGAGAGAACCAGGGGCTTGTGCTTCGTCAGAGTGTACCTTTTGAGTAACAATTGATCAAATTCTGCCCTTACCGATCTCAAGGCGTAATTTGATAATTTCCTGACACGCTGCGCGATAGGGGGACCGATTGTTTCGATCCAGAACGTTTGATTGCTACTGAGCGCGGTACTGACGGTAGCATGCAGGCTAACCTCGTTGGAACCCATCATGGTGAAGCTATCTGTAAATATGTTATTACGATGGCAATCAACCTTAATGTCGTCATGAGTTAGGAAGTCGGAACCGAGAATTGCTCGTTGAGTGTCAGCAAGGATGAAGCACCAAGAAAACAGTTTAGGTGAACCGGCTAGAAGGAAACTGAACGAGCGAGTTCACGAGGTTGAAATGTATTGACCATTTGATGAAACAAGCTTTTGAATTGCAGAAGTGCTGTCGGCTCTGAATTGTTTGGATGAGAGGATGCGGACATCCGCACCCGTATCGATCAGAAATTGGATGACTTGACTGTCGGAAATCGCTGGAACGTTGAAAATTGAAGATAATTGGTCCGTTGGCTTGTAGGGTTTTGGAAGTACTGGGGGATTCCAACTATTAGTCTTTTCCTTTTGACATTTCCTAGCCGCTTGTCCATAATTTCGATGATAAAAACATAAACTAGAAACCTGTTGGCCAAGATTGATTTGCTTTGTGTGATAATTGATGTTAGTGGTCTGAGCGCCATCTTGGTGGCGTATGATTCGAACTTTGAAGTTGTCTCACTCGAATTGATGTCAACTGGAACTTTGGCTAAACATGCCAATTCGGTCAGCGATAGTGCTTTTTAGATATTCGGGAGTCTTTGGATTTCTGTCAGCATTACACGAAAAAATGCGGTCCGCAAAAAATTGTCGTCGCTGATTGTGGCGCCCAGGCAAAGGTAATGTTGCTGCAGGATTCTCAGATATTCTGAGGGACGGCGGTCACTAAGGTGGTTGTTTTTGAAAATTTCATCGAAATGGAATGGAACTAGGACTTTGCGACTGGCGATAATCGCATGCCAAAGGAACTCCGTTAATATCTGAGATTGCATATTCGCAGTAAGATGCACAAAATTTTGTCTGTTCCGTGGAGATGTTCGAAATCCGGAATATCGCATCGATTTGCTTGAACCAGATCTCAATATTGTCGAATATTAGAGGATTTTTTAAGGTTTCGTGGTTGCACTCGAGTGAACCCCTTCTGACATCATTGTAATCTTCGTGAATTATTTAAATATTGAATAATTTAAATAGATAAAAGAAAACGAGATCAGTTATTTGAAAAGTATATTTTTAAAAATAAATATCGATTTAAACAATCGAGTATTTAATCTTAATTTTTAAATTAATTTAATTAAATTTTAAATGTTTATTTCTGAATAAAGCTTCGTCACTTTACAATAATAAATTGGAAAATTTGAGTTTATGATTTTTTTTAAATATTACGGTGAAGCAAAAGTCTTTTCGTATTTTATACGTCTTTTTGATCAATTGTTTCTTATTATCAAATAAAGATATGTTACATACATGTGTTATATATTTTTAAAGCTCTTGAACTGCTCTATCACAATTAAAACTTCTAATTAGTCGTTAATATAATTTTTATGGTCTTTTAGAAAAATCATGGAAAATTTTGAAATTCGTGTTCTTTCGCGCCATTACTTGAAACAGGGCTTAAACGCAACTGCAGCAACAAAAAAGATATTTAAAATTGAAGGCGATAATGTGGTCTCAAATCGTACTGCACAAAATTGGCTCAAAAGGTTCAACGAAGGCGAAATTTACCTCAGTGACAATGCACATTCAGGCCGACCTATCACCGTATATTCCGGAGCAATTCGTGAAGCCGTCATGACAAATCCGTCAATAAGTACTCGCAGATTGTCAACCAAACTTGATATTCCTCAAACATCCATTGTACGACTCCTTCACGCACTTGGTAAGGTCAATAGACGATGTCGAAAAGTTCCTCATGAATTGACACAAATTCAAGCCGAAAAGCGTTTCGAAACTTGTCAAAAAATGCTTGAAAATCCGCGCGATGACCGTTTCATCCGTCGAAATGTAGCTTACATTGAAAAGTGGGTTAACTTCAGTAATCCAGACCAACAAAATCAATAGTTGGACCCCGGACAAATGGTGAAACTGGTAGCGAAACGAGATCGTTTCTCAAGGAAGGTACTTTTGTGTGTTTGGTGGAATTTTGAAAGCGTGATTCACTTCGAGCTGGTTCCAAATGGTCGTACCATTGACGCTGACCTTTACTGCGCCAAACTTGATCGAATGTATGCGGCACTTGGCGAGAAATACCCCGCTTTGATCAATCGAAAGCGAGTTCTTCTACAACAGGACAATGAAAAACCGCACACCACCAAACAAACAAAGGAAAAAAATCAAAACTCTCGACGCCTTTGAACTTCTTCCACACCCAGTGTATAGTCCGGATCTTGCGCCATCCGACTATTACCTTTTCCGCTCTATGGCAAACTTTCTTCGTGGTAGCAGCTTTAATAATCTCACCGAGGTCGAAAACGGGTGTAACCAGTTCTTCGCTTCTAAGAACAAGGATTGGTACCGCAGCGGGATCGCACAACTTGCCCATAGATGGGTTAAAGCTATAGATTCAAATAGATTCTATATAGATTCAAATGGCCTTTACTTTGAAACTTGAATGCTTTTTATTTGTTGTAAAATTATGTTTAAATTTTTAATAAAAAATACGAAAAGACTTTTGGTTCACCCTAATAAAAGACTACTTTATGAATTTTATCAAAACCTATCTATTTCAAAACTTTTTCAAAATTATGATATATGGTCCGACGTTCAACTGCTTCGCCGACAACATGTTTACCCAAAATCAAAAGTTAGGTTACAAGAAAAATGGTAACCTAACACAGTCAAAATCAAAGATTAAGAGTATTGTTTTTATTTGTCTTGAATTAATGATATTGATTTTCTTTTGAAAATTAATAAATCGTAATTGAAAATAAATTAATTTAAAAAGATTTTGTCTTTTATTCTTGAGTAAATATAATAATAAGAGAAAAGTTAACATTACTTTTAATGTTGAGACAATATTAATTGTAATTGTATTTATATGGTAATCTTATCCTTCCTTTATCTTGCTAATTGTATATCCTTATATTTCCTAAGTACATATTTTTGATTATTTATAGGAACATTAATATTTAACCTCCCATATTTAATGTTGAGAATGACCGTCAGCCAGCATTGGTTTTGGTAAATGAATCTCTCATTGGCGAAAGGGACACTGACTTATTATGGGACACTTCAAGTGTATCTTCACGATTTATTGCACTAAAAAATAAAAAATATACCAACAAAAAAATCAAAACCAATTGACGTGTTGACCCTGCAACTTTGAATGATAGGCGCAGATGCAAATAGGCCACCTGATCATATTGATGTGATGTCGAAGACATAGATACATTCTTAAAAGATGTCACCATATCTTCCAAATCTCTGGCTTTACCAGATTATGATGCTACCAAGTTGTTCAGTAGCGAGGATGACTTGGATTCAATTTTTGCAGGATTAGATACAAATAAAAGAGAGTCGTGCGTAATACCAATCAATTATAACAACACATATTGGTTGGCTGTACGCTACACGCCGAAACACGTGTATCTACTCAATTCATTGAATGACTTACGATCAGAAAAGACAGTCACTGCTCTCTTGTCATCCTTATTTTTATAATTAATAAAATTGTCACAGACATACAAAATAAATTATATGAAATTAAATTGCCATAAATCTTTTCAGAATGAGAACAACAAACAAAAACAACGACTGTGGTACTTTTGTTTATGGTTTCTTGAATAACATTTTAACCAAAAAATGTACCCCCTCTTCGATATAGACATACCAGATATTAGAATGCGCTACAACAAACTAAGACTAAGAATGTTTCCAATGAAAACAAAAAAAACCATAGAGGGAGAAGATAATCTCAGTGACTAAGTGGCAAAACCAACAATATAATCTAAAAAGTTTAGTCAAAAAAAGAGAAAAATACAACAAAAAACGAGAAACAATGTCCGACCTTCTTAGATTTGAGTACTTTCAAATGTATAATTTAATTAAATTGTTACCAAACTAAACAAACTGGCTATAATAATGATTTAATTTATTAAATTAATTTACATCATGAAAAATTTTTTTAGAAAAAAGTTAAGAGATTAAATTCTGGACCATTTTTACAATTTTAAATTAAAGGTTATTTGAAAAAAAGTTTAATTTCAATTCAATTTTTGTATATAGAATTGTCATTTTGAATTGAAATTTAATTTTTAAATAAAAAATTGTTTTTTTGGTTTTATAATATAAATTTAAGATGCGGTTACTCCGCAGAGTTTATTTAAACACAATAAAAAATTAGTTATTAGTTTTTTTATTGTGTTTACCATGACATGGTTTTGCGTTCCAAGTCTTCAAGAAATTTTGTATGAGATATTTGTCTGACAATTACATTAATTACGAAAATCATTTCACTGATATACCCGAAAGCATTAGAAATCGATTATTAGCGCTAATTTTAAAACGGAGGAAACTCCAAACTGAATCAGTATTAATTTTGTTAGTTTCAACTGTTCGTAAAATCGATTTATCATCAATTAGTTTGGATAAGCGAGTGTTTAGAAAATTGTCCAAGTGTAAATATTTGACTGTTATCAATCTCAATAGTGAGAGTGATGTGCGACAAGATGTCACAGATAATGGTTTGATAGCGATAATAAATGGATGTATATATTTAAGAAATGTTCAGTTAAGGAACTGTGTTAAGTGCTGACAAATCAATTATTCATTTGTCTGAACATTGTTTGAGTTTGGAGAATTTAAATTTCTATAGTTGCATCCAAATTACCGATTTATCTCTCAAATGATTGTGTAAACACTCAACAAATCTTACTGGAATAAATCTCGTCAAAACTAAAATAATTGATGATGGAATCAAATCATTACCTGAATCTGATTGTTCTACAAGACTTAGGGAAATTCACATTGATGGCTGCCAAGGTATTACAAATAAATCAATAGAAATTTTCTCTTTTAATTGCTTAAAGCTTTATTTGGTCACATTTTCCAATTGTTCAAATGTATCAGGAGCTATGGCGAGAAGAAAAAAAGCAGGGCCATAAATGATGATTATCAAGTCCGGCTCACTAAATGGAACCAATGCGCTCCACATACCTGTCAGAAACATAATCATCATTGATCGAGTACTATACCCACTGTGTATATCTTACTTTAAATGGATCTTGCTTGACTGTAACAGGAAACTCAAACTACAACAATCTATAACTTATTAAAATCTCTCACAACTAACCAGAAAACTGCATTTGAAAATCTAAATAAAAACCTACTCTCTTTCTTTAGAATTGAAGGTGCCTATTGGAAAAAATAAATGTGCAGAATATTTCCTAACTTCTAACCAATTCACACAGAGTGGTTATTGGGCCACAAACACAGTGTGGCAATCGTATCACGACAATTATCCGAAGTCATATATAAGAGAGATAATTTTTGACATTGCAAAAAACGAGCTTGAAACAAGTCAAACATAGGGAAAACTTGCTAAAAATTGGAGATGACAAAGTTCGCAGGTTTGAAAACATCACTAAAATTCTTGACGAAAATAAACACCTAAACTCTAAAGACTTGGAAAAAGTAATTACTAATTACATTCTAAAAACCAGAAACAAACCAATAAAAAATCTAAACTACTCTAAAAACCTTAATAAAATCGGGAAAAATAAAGATAAAAACCTTAAACAATATTTTAAAATAAAACCTAAAAAAGCAAAAGAGTTTATTTTAAACGATACCAATGTATATAGTAAACTAAAAATAGATGACCAAACTGATTATGTAAACTCTAAATTTGGACTTCCACCTTGTAAAAGAGCTAATTGAAACGTATGCTTCGATTAACTCTTTTGTCAAAATATTTATATAAATAGAAATAAAAAAAATAATTTTAATTAAACTATATTAAATAATAAAAACATGCTTGAATCAAAGTCGTATATAAGATTTTTAATACCACAGTAATTGGTGTAGACGTATCAAAGTACCAAATCGATGATTCTATTATTCCTTGACAACACAACTCGGGTTATTCTTTGTCTCGTTTCTTCTAATATTTATTTTGGTAATTAAAGATGATGGATTATCCTTGAACGTTCTATGTTTGATGATTACAATTTTAATATTCGGCAAATTGATAAGATATTGTCCGGCAATAGGATACGATTCGACGATTACACCCATTCTCATTTATTTATGCCACAAAGGCATTTATATATGACAAAAATATGTATTAATTATCGATATCAAATTAAATCTGTAATTATATAAATTGAAAATATGGCAAAAGAATGAAGCAATAGCGTTCTCGATTGCTCGCTCTGCATAATGCGTAAATTCAAACTGGGAAGTTCTTGCAAATACAATTTAGATTCCGAGATTTCCGATGTTTACGACAAAAAACTTCATCAAAAACATTGGCTACATAAAGAAGTCAGGAAGTATCAACTCGGATTTAGCTGCATCAAAACAGCACCTCATTAATCCCTACAGAATCATGTCAGAATTTCATCGAGGAATCCACTTTGACCCGCTACAGAGACTTTGGAGTTTGATGTTGGGGGTACCAGATATTGGTTAGTCACGTTTAGATTTTAAAATACCAATGAATTTGGTAATGGAAAAGATCACGTTTTGAAGTTTTTTGTTCAAAGAAACACATCTATGTTATTATTAAATAGAATTTAAAGAATATTTTTATGGTCTGATTTTGTTTATTTTGTATATGAAGATCTTAATATCAACTCGGATTTAGCTGCATAGAAACTGCATCCTCATTAATCACTACAGAATCATGTTGAAATTTATATACGGAATATACTTTGACTCGTAAGAGGGACCTATGAGTTTTGTGTTGTGAGTGCCCGATATCGGCGAGTCGCGCTTAGATTTATGCCGTTCAATTTGGTATAGAAAAAGATCATGTATTGTTGATTTGTTCAGACTAACAGATCTTATTCAATGATCTTGGAAAAGCAATAAGTAGTATTCCTTGACCATCAGAATTGATTTACAGAAATTATGTGTGATTTACTGTCTACTGATCCTATGGATCTTGAAACAGTTGACGATAAATCAAAAAGTAGGGGATGGGTATAGAATTCTAAAGAATATTTTTATGCTTATGAAACCGATGTAATGAAGCGTTTTCAGATAAATTTCCATTTCGTCTTGTCATTCATGCACATCAAGTCCTATTGACAGATGGGCACTAGCTTAGGGATAATATTTCCAACATCCATTTGTGATGCAGTAATCTTTAAGCTACTCGTATTTGGCTATTTTGCGTTAATTTTTTTAAAATTTAATTTTTCTAGATATTTTTTAAAATTTGGGAGCTGTCATAAGCAAATGCTTATGAATATATTTTAATGCTCCAAAATTATGTCTGTATGTGGTGTAAATGATGTTTTGACAATGCATTGTAGGTATTTATTGCCAATGCATACCCTTTTTGTTTGTGTGCAATTTAGTTTTATATTTTTTTGACTTATACAAATGATATATGATATCGTATGCATTATCACTTTATTTTTCTTTAAATTTTAAATATATTTTTATATA
>MQRK01177910.1:6739-21802 GCA_001938485.1 Girardia tigrina
GGTACAATGTATTGAACATAAAGGACTTTATTTCGAATCATAATCTTTATTGTGCGTTGTTTTATGAACATTTTAATTTTTAATAAAAAGTGCCCCACAACTTATGACTCACCCTAATACAGTAAAAACTGTGAATCTCCAAAACGAACGATAGTTTAAGTTTTTAAATAAAACCTTTTTCTCCCATACGGGATACTTTTGGTTTAAAAAATGTTTTAAAATTCAATTTCAATTCTTAAATAAAAATAATTTTTATAACAAATTTCCTTGACTCCATTGTTTTTGTTTTTGTTAAGAGAAATTTTTTGGAAAACTAAGCTAAATTTGCTGCTGTCTATATAGTGGTTTTCATCAGCCTTGAAAATTGATAAAATAAAACAAAGACTAAAATATTTTTAATTTTAAATTCCAAATTTTTGTTAAACTAAATATTATTTTGTTTGAAATTAATAATTTTACCAAAGGAATTATTTTAAATTTTTTCTACATAAAATTTTATCAAAAGTGTTCACATGCATCCCTCGAAACACCAACATAATCTACACATATCCAGAGTAATATTTTCAAACACATCATCAAACATATAATCATAAATACATTCATACATACAATCAATCAAGATTCCAATGTTCACAGTACCAATAAAGATCTTTTATTTATTTTCTCCACATATAAATTATATCTAATGCATAGATTGTTTTTTAAATGTTCTTCATTATAGTTCCCAAGCTTTTAAATCCAAAATGAACAATAAAGAATAAACAGATGTTCACAATTTTTCGTTTTTTTTTGAGAGTAAGTTTGAAGCTATTCATTACTTGTTTCAGGTTTCTGATCTTCTTTGTTCCTTTCTTGATTTCTCTCATTATATCCGCATCTATGTTTTTAGGGGTGGATATAATGGATCCCAAGGAGCAGAAACTTGAAACCCACTAAATACGAGCATCAAGCTGGTACTCCGCGGAAATTACCCTGGTTTCTCCATTTAAGTTCAGGAACTTTGTCTTTGTGATATTGATTTTTAGTCCTAAATCTACAAAGGCATTGCTTATAATGTTCATATTTTTGATCATCGTTAGATTCTGATGCACAATCAAATGCTAATTGCAATAACAATAATCCAAAATTAAGACTATGGACTTTATGGGTTCTAAAAAATAGTTTAGTTTAAATACGTACTCAAAGAAAAATGTTGCTACCCAAGACTTAATATTTAAAATTAAAACAATTCAAAAATATTTATTTATCAATTTTGTTTTTATTTTAGCAGAATCTTTTGATGAAGTTGTAATTCTTATAAGGACTTATTATCATTGAACATTAACGTCTCATAAATTTCAAAGTTCAAAATATATCCGTGTAAGGTACTATAACACGGTATATCTCACTTATCATCTAAACTATAAGTTATAATTTATATTTTATTTTAGAATATAAATACAACGGTCGCTTGAAATAAATATTCTTGACTTTTAAACTGTTAAAATATAAATAAATGGTTTAACCTAATGAATTAACAGTTGTGCATATCTTAATTTATCAACGATTTTACTGGTTCTTGAATACGGATAAACTTGTTTAACAAATTAGATATTTTATTATTTTATATTACATTAATAGATTAATTGACAAAATGAAGTCGATTGTATATATTCTTGTTATTGTTTCGGTATTCAATCCATCAACATGTTATACAGGTAGGAATATTTAAATGGTTTCCTAAACTCTGGAAATGTTCAGGTGTCTTCTGGGAGATCACGGACATCCACTTGAATTTATCGTACGTCCCTACTGAATACGGAATTTATGGATCTTATAAAAAAGATTCATCTCTCTATTTATTGAGATCAGCGCTCGCCGAAATGAAAAAACGTCGCTCGAATCCTGATTTTATAATTGTCAATGGGTGAAAGATAATTTTTATATATTTTTACAAATTTTATAAGTTATATTTTAATTTCAAAATACGTGCTTAAATTCATTAAGTAAGGAGAATATAACTGATAGATGCAACATATTTTCCCATGCTTTATATTAGCTGGCTTTATATATATATATATATATATATAGTCTTTTCATGCGGTTGATACGTTCCACCGAAATACCACATAAAAATATTTTATTCCTCCGTATAACCCAGACCTTTCATCCAACGAATTTTGGTTCTTAGGATGCCCGGAGAAGGTGATTTAAGACAGGGTTTAGTTCGCCTAAGAACTTCAGAGGCGAATTTGACTTGATCTACTACAAAAATGCGTTTTTAGAAGGATAAGTACACTGGTTGAAGTAGAAAATTAAACGGTTCCTTCAATCAGAAGTAAAAGTATGCAGGTTTGTTTAGGGACGTGCATACGATTTCGTTCTGTGGGCATGATACAAATTTAGGTGAAGATCTTGCTTTGGACTAAATGATAACAAGGGCTCTAAGTGGGTACGAAGGTGTGGGTATTTTTAGCACTCTGTTTTTATAATAATAATAATATGGGTTCTTATATAGCGCTAATTCCCAAGTGAACTCAGCTCAAAACGCTCTACAGTCACGTCAATTCATCCATGTGCTATATTTAGAGCAACATGCACTAGCCATGAAGGTTTTCTGTCTAATTGCTATCCAAATTCTGAGCATTTTTTTCATTAAAATTTATTCTGGTGCCACGGAATTTGCTCCATTCATTTTAAATGACATTCTTCACCTGCAAACAGAATCATAGGAACAGTTTGACAGTTTGAGATAGCAAAATATTGATATCAGAATAACAAATTAAGTATTGATCATAATTTAGTCGCCTGGCTTTCTTTTTTGCAAACTTTTTAATGACGGCGTCTGGAATGAGGATGAGCTCTAGGTATATATTCATTAAAGCAAGTCCACAGAGGCGGTCTTCCAGCATAGAAGAACAAAGGTAAGTCTTCTAACGCTTCAATTCACTGAATGATCTTTCTGCTGACGCATTTGACACGGTAAGCGTTGCCAATATCTGCATAAATCAGTTAAAAGAAAGAAATACTGAGCCTTTTTGTTTTCAAAAAGAAAGGAATTTACCTCAAGCAATCGCCGCACATTCGAGAACTATTTAGAGTCACAGATGGCTAACGTATCTGCTGCAGTCTAAGGCCGCTCATTTTCATTTGTTCTACCTCAACGGGCCTACAAACACAAGAACTCATTAAAGAAGTTCTTTTCATGAACAAGATCCCCTCTGTAGAGATCAGATGATGGCTGAAATTGGTCTACGGTAAAGTATTTAAAAAATTACACCATACATTTCAATAAAAATTATAAATCAAAGCTTCGCTTACAAGTTTCAGGACATTTAGATGAAATGATGTACATCAACCGTGCAGTAGCATGAAAGTTTTTTTAAAAAAATCTTCTACAAGTGTGATACGGTTGACTAGATAAACGGAATAAAGGCGTGGCACCAATAATATTCTCCAATATTCTCATTTTTAACATCTTTGTACGATCTCCGTATGATTCGATGTACATGAATCTCTATTTCAAGAGATTTGCAGATATCTACAATTAAATAATGTGAACATAAAATCAACGTATTCTCATTTTTCAGTATTCTGAAATTTTTACCAACAGCTTCTTTAAAGGCTGTTCCATAAACAGATTCTGCCGCAGCTCTTTTTGCCGTCAAAACATTCAATATATCTTTTACCATCTCGCAGGTGGACACCAAATCGATTTCGGGTTTTTGCAAGGCTGAAGAGAGTTTTGCAGAGTTCCAGTGGTAGCTAGGGCGCATGTGAGACCAATAACAAAGTGTGAGTGACTAAAGCTATTCTTGAGTACTTCAGCCAGAGTATTTCCAGCATTGGATAGCAAACATAATGTTTTATAAATTGGAATTATATGCACACGAATGCGTAGAAGTGCTTCTCGGCGCTCGACCCAACGACTTTCACACAGTCTAAGAATTCCTATTGTTGAGGAAGTTGGATCGTTTTCGATTTTCACCTCTTTTAGCTTGCCAGTTCGTAAGGGGATGAAGAAAAAAAAATAATTGCACATAATAGACTGGTACAGTGTGTATAGACTGCCAGGGGAACCAGCCTAGAAATATGAGCTTCAACATTTTCATAACGTCGACTCATAGATGATGCTCCATCGTAGCCCTGCCCAATAAGCTTTTCTAATGACAGATTGAACTGTGACATAAGCTGTAGCAAAGTTGAGGCAATTCCCTCTCCTGTTAAGTTTTTGATCTCTACAAAGGTCAAGAAATCTTCTCTTATTGTATTTTGGTGCACATAACGGACAATGAAGAACAGTTGTTCTGTTGTGGATGCAGCCGTTGTTTTATCAGCAAGGATGCTTAAAAAGTTTGAAATTTGGATCTGATTCACTATTGTTTCTTTAATTAAGATTCTGGTTGTATCGATCAGCTCATTTTGAATACGGATGCTGAAATACATTGTCCTAGCTGTCATGTTTTCCAAATGGCTAGCAAGATGAACATCTCCAGCATCAATTCTAAATTTTCCTTTGAAAATTCAATCATTTTTTGCTTTTTCCAAGTTAAGTCCTGAATGCTCTCTATGTCCACGAAGTGGCAAGCCATAAATGCCACAAAAGAAGATAGTTTTGACCACTGGAACCAGCCTAAAACGTACAAAAATAAAATGTTACTCAATTAGTATTAACAAAATGATTAACATTCCCAACCAGCCGTAGAGATCGAAATCACATGCATACCAATGGTTGGGAATTTTAATCATTTTCAATTTTACTTATTGTCTTAGTCAATATTTTGTAGTTTTTATTCATAAACTCTAATCTCTCTACTCATTTACATATCCTCTTTTAGTATAAACAAGTCTGCCTCTGTTACTAATCTCTGTCTGTTTTCTTCAACTTATTGTTTGTTAGAATAATCCAGCTTCGGTATCACATCTTCTTCACCTTTAGATACCTGAATAAAATTTTCCATCAAATCTGCGCACCTCTTGTGATAAGTGGTCGCCTGATGGTTGTTCAAATTCCCTCAGAAAAATGGAAGACATTTTTAATGCGATAAAATTTTAATATATTTTAGAGGAAAGTAACCGAATTCCGGACAGTTATCAAGTTCTGGACACTGCCCATAATTTTTATGTAATTAATGATTGCTTTGACTTTTTCGAAAAAAGCATCGATTTTACGATACTCTGATATACGCTTCTTCATTTGAAAATTCCTCAAAAAAACCAAAGAATTGTAATTAATACTAAATTAAAAAACGACTTTCAATTACTTATTTTATTATTAAACAATGTCAAAATTAATAATTAAATCCAAATTGAAATGCTATACGAATACGATTTTTATGACAAAAGATAATATTTTAGTAATGTACACATAGGCTAAAAAATATTTTCTGGAAGTCTCTTGGGGCACCAAGGCCCCCCTGCCCCCCATTTGCACGCTACTGGGTTGGTTGTCTTCCATAGAAAAAGTATGATCTCAATGACTTGTCTTTCAAACTCATTCCGGGTACATAATCCTCAACCACAAAAATATTGATGTGAAATTCATCCATAAGTATTCAAATTCGCTTCTAATTTCTTTTAAAGAAATTTGTTGAGATGTTGTCGTTCATTCATCTGTAAGTTTTCACACCAGTGGGTGTTTTTGAATTCCTTCGAGTTAAACATTACAATTATACAGTGCGTTCCAAAAGTCTGTTCGCACCCATAAAAATCATCACTTATACAAATTTCCTAAGTTAAAAGACGATGAAGTGGAAGTAAATATTATATTTACAAATAAAAATGTTATTTTTAATATTTTGTGTGGTATCCTTTCATCTTGATGATTGAAGACACCCTTCGCGGCATCGAATCGACAAGTCGACGACATAAAGAACTTGGTATGTTGTACCATAACTTTTGTATTTCTATCCACATTTTCTCTGAATTCAAAGTATCCATATTATTTATTTTTCTCTTTTAATACCCCACAAATTCTCAATTGGATTTACATCTGATGAGTTGGCAGGCCAATCAAGAATATTTATCTTCTTTATTTACAAAAAAGACACTGTTGATGCTGATCGATGGCAAGGTGCATTGTCTTGCTGAAATATAAAATTTGGAAGAGGGAATACCAAGCATTGCCCTGTAATGTCTATGTTATTGACAATTAGGTCTTGATAGTTCTACGAATTTAAATTTCTGTTTATCCGTTTTAAGATACCAACACAAAATCTGGAGAAAGATCCCCATACATGAACTTGGGCACCGTGTTGTAGGACCTTCTTAGTACAAATGTGACTAAGCCTTTCATTGTCAAACCTTCTAACGATTTTGCTACGAGTGTGGCTATATATGCGTAGCATAGATTCATCGCTAAAAACTACATTCGACCACTTATCGATGTCCCAATTTAGTTTATCCCGAGCCCATTCACTCTTCTTTTTCGTTGCATTCATTCAATAAAGGCTTGTAAACAGCATAATGACTTTTTAAGCCGTACTTTATCAAAATTCTATTCACTGTACTTCGTGATGCATGTATCATTCCAGCTGCATTGAAAGCTCCTGTTATTTTACTTATCGACATGCGCCTATTTTTCAAGCATATAAGGCGAATAATTCCTTCGGAACGTTTTGGTAATTTTGAAGGTCGTCCACTACGTTTTTTATCTTCATATGTACCTAATGTCTTGAACTTATGTACAATCTTTTGAATGCCCCGCTTTTAAGCAATAATACCATGTCTAACCTTTATAATTTCTTGTATCCGACCCGTTGAGTGACCCTCGTTCATTAATTCTACAATAATAATCCTAAACCTTATATCTATATTTCGAGTTGTCATTGAATCTAAAAGATAGACATTTAATTAATTCATCTTAGAAAAAGTTGGTCTTGATATTTCAATTTTAAATTTACTAAAATTATTTAAATTAAAGCATTTAAACAAATTGAAAAATTTAATAAATAGCATAAATCGAAATTTCAATGGGTGCGAACAGACTTTTGGAACGCACTGTATAATGTCCAAGATGACAAAAACAACAGAAAATTCGTAGTATCTTAGCTCAATGAAAGAGCACTATTATTTAGTTAATACTAGGACCGTTTAATCTGAGAGCACAAAGAGAATCAATATGTTTTTGTATTGGGTCACTAAAAGACAAATTAAATTACTTCTCGTAAGTATTTGTTCCCAATAATGTCTTAAATGTATAACTTTATAACATATACCCATTCGTCTAATTGTTCTAAATTCACGATGTACTTCGAAAATCCAATTAATGAACATAAAAATAAATATATCAAATTCCATTATTTTTTCACATGTTCTATTAAAATGTGAACATTTTCGAAGTAAATCCTTTTTACAATAATGTGATTGTATGGTAATTATTCCGTCTAATTTATATTTTTCATCGTCAAGTAATGAGAAAATATAATTATATTGTCTATTTTTATTGTACTCTTTTATATAAGCTTCATATGTCTGTTTGTCTAGTAAAAATCTTGTCGAAATAGACGTAGATTATTTTTTTTAGATTTAATTTAATTTTAATTACATTTTTGCTGCTGTTGCGGTAAAAAGTATAAGGAAAAATTCGGTGGACAGAGCACTTACGATTCCCTACTTATATCATGTATTAACAAACATATCAAGTTAACATATCATGTCATTAACAAGATATCCACTATCATCTGTTCTAAAATGTAATAATCATGAATCTAAGCTCCTTCTTTTCATTTCATAAAATCAACAGGATTTGGTTTAATAATTGCTGATTCAAAATTGTGAGGAATATTTTGAATGTTTGATGTTTTGTGTTTGAATGTGTATGTTGATTTGGGAATGTCTCTCCTACCCAGATGGATGATTAATATTTGAATTCTTATTATCTAAAAATATGTAATGTTTAAATTTATTTTTAAATTCAAATAATGGTAAAATTTTAAATAAGTTAATTAATTTTTACAATTTTTAATACATAAATCAAATTACTATTTTTAAATAATTTATAATTATTTAAATTTTTATCCAATAAGTTTAGAATAAATATTTTAATAAATTATTTATTTCTCCGTTTGCTAAAAATAATAAGAATTAATTCATTAATCAATTTAGTTTAGAATGCAATCGTACGAAAGCTTTGACAAAGATTATCTTAAGGACAATCCAAATTGTTGTGTAAATAAAAATATGAAAAGTCAAATCGGCGTTCTTAATGAAAATGAAACAATCTCATGTATTGAAAGAGAAACGGTCGGATTAGAGCAAACAACATGACAAAATTATTTTGTTAAAAGATGGTGCTGGATCGCATGTCTCAAAACCAGTGAAGGCGTACCTACAAACACTGAGAAAGGTAGTCTTAACCCACCCATCGTATTCTCCAGATATTTCCCCTTCGGATTATAACCTGTTCTGATGGATTGCTCATGTTTTGTAGTCGGAGAACTTTTCTTCTTACGAAGAATGTCAAAATTGAATTTATTCATGGCTTGCCTCTATGGAAAAAGCATTTTGTCGACAGGATATCCCTCTCCTAGCTGAAAGATACATAAACTAGTGAAAGCAATCAACAATATTTTTCGTTATCTATTTTTATATTTAAATTTAAAATAAATAAGTCGTTAAGACAAGTAAATTGTTCTTTATCTCTCGAAAAATGCTACTAATTACTTCCAAAATATAATAATTAAAGATTTTTTGAAAATATGATTATAAAACATGTTTCGATATTTTCTTAAGTCATTATCAATAATTAAATATATACATAGATTATTAAAAAATAATAAACACAATTGTAATAAATGTATTAATTAGTAACATTATATATAATTTGTATCATTATCAGTAAATGTAATTATTGAATTACGCTTATCGCAGTTCATTTTCAAAGGACGTTTTGGTAAAACTACTTTATCTCTCAACACTTTACAATATAAAGATATTTTGACAACTCTCAAATTTAAGTATTACTAATTTATATAAAACACAATATGAATGAACATATAAATTGGACTGATAATTTAGCAAGACACTTAGAATCAAGTAATAGGAAACTTGAAGAATAATAGAAATAAATTTGAAACACGTTCCTGAAAATATGGAAACTATTGATCGAATACATTCTGTGAATACAACTTTATCTGGTTTATAAATTTAATTATCGCGCTCTGGAGTCAAAACTTGTGCATTGGCGTTTCAAATCGTCATCTCAAAGCCGTGATTGGTGAACATTCACAATCCAATTGATTGAGTAACGTTCCTCCCCATTAGTTGAGTTATAAGGACCTCATAAAATAATAATCAATACTATCAAATTACTATTCAAGTAACTTAGTTATATATAGAATTATTATTTATATCATCGTATTATGACGTTCACGTGTTCTTTTCAGGGTATATGTAAATTAATTCACATGCAAATCAAAATTACCGGATTCCTCCGAAAATAAGCCCAGTCGAAAATTAGCCCATGAGCATATTTTTAGCTGGGATTATTTTCGGAAAATTTCTCGAAATTACTTATTTTAGAAAAAAGTATAGTAGATTGTAGAACCTTTTACTTCTGGAAAGAGTGATCTGCTTTATCCTTTATATGGAAGGTGTTTCACTTCTGATTGGACTGAAGGATCGTCGAATGCGATAAACGATTGGATAGTTCGGCTTCATCGATCGTTTCCAATAATTTCAACTTTCCCACGTTGGGAAAAATCGAAAAAGAATAATTTGGTTTGTAAATAAAGACCGACAGCGGCCGAAATTTTTGTTTATTTAGATGGATAATAAAAAAATGAGAATTTTTTAAATTAATTATTTATTTCGTGAAAGTTATTTGTGTATTTACAATTTTAAACAGGATGATAGATGGCATAATAAAAAATGTCAGTTAATACAACTAATTTTTTTGTGAATAATTATTATAATTTTAAAGTTTTGTGAATTTATATCTCCTTTACAATGTCTTCTATGTCCTGCAATGTTATTTCCACCAAATTGAGAGCATGTTCGGCAATAAATCTCCAACGCCATTAGGCTTGTGTTCGGATCTCATTTACCAATATACATGTTATGGGTGTAACGCCACATACATTGGAGAGACTTCACGTCATCTCTGTAAGAGAATCCAGAAACACAGTAGCAATGAAGGTTGAAGTAACATTCCAGGACATAGAAGACATTGTAAAGGAGATATAAATTCATAACACTTCAAAATTCTGTGCACTCAATATAAAAATTATTGGGAGAGAGTGAAATGTGAAGCGTTATATATAAGATCTTTGGATTCTAAAATTAACGTTCAAACTGCATTCTCTACAACTTTGTTGAGAGTTTTTAAATGATGTAATGATAACGTATTGATTACACAATCATCAACTACACTATATAAGTAAATTTCGTTTGAAAAATCATTTGTTCTGACGATGACGGTTAAACCGTCGAAATTAATAAACTTTGATTGGTTTAAGAATTTTTTATTTGATAATATGCCAATTTTATTTCAATTTATTCACAATTTAAAATATATTGAGATATTTATAATAACTAATATTGATTTTAATTATGTTTTTTTAATTAAATTAAATCAAGTTTTTGATTAAATTTAATAGTTTATTATTTTTTTATAATAAATGATAAAAGTGATCACTAAATAGATTTTATAAAACTACGTGTTGCACCTTCACAACAATGTAAAAATCATATTAAAATATTATTAGGTGTATAACTTAGCTTTTTGGATTTTCTAAGAGATGGTGTAACCTTTGTAATAAGCATTATTTTTCAGTCGTACGTACAGATTTTTAAAGTGCTGAAATCGAGGCATTAAAATTAAGTAGGTCATTGACCTAATGGGTCATAAACATATTTAATTACGTTTTAGCATGACAACTTTCATACCAACAAAACAGCATTTGCGGGAAGCACTACTGTTTTGCTTTAATCAAAAGAAAAAAAGCTGCAGACCGTTTTTGGCTTCTTGAAGAAACTTATGGTCAACATAAACGTTTCAAAAGTGGAGATTTCGACGTAAGTGACAAAGAGCGTTCCGGTCAACCAAAAAGATTCGAAGATGAAGATTTGGAATCATTACTGAAGGAAGATTCTACTCAAACAGAGAAAGAGCTTGCAAAACAGTTAAATGTTACGAAATAAGGAAACGTCTACATGCTATGAAAATGATTCAAAAAGAAGGAAAATGGATACCACATGAATTGAATCAAGCCAACATTGAAAGTGGATTACTGATATTCAATTCATTGCTTACAAGACAACGAAGATGGTCGTTTTTGCATAATATTGTGACTGGCGATGAAAAATGGATTTATTATGTTAACTCTAAACGCAAGAAATCGTGGGTTCATCCCGGCAAACCGTCCACTTCAACAGCAAAAAGAAACATTCATGGAAGCAAGGTTATGTTGTGCATTTGGTGGGATCAGAAAGGTGTACTGTACTAAGAGCTGCTGAATTCGAATGAAACTGTTAATGCAGAACGTTACCAACAACAGTTAATGAAATTGAACGATGCATTGAAGGAAAAACGTCCTATTCCAGCCAACAAACAGCGCATAGTGATTTTTCTCCATGACAATGCTCGGCCACATGTCGCAAAACAAGTAAAAAACACGTTGGAAGCATTTAAAAGGGAAATTCTACCGCATGCTGCCTATTCACCAGATTGTGCCCCATCAGATTATTATTTGTTCCGATCAATGCAAAGCGCTCTTCGGTACCAGCACTTCAGAAACCAGGAACATATAAAAAAATGGCTGGAACAATGGATCGCATCAAAAGACACAAACTTTTTTTCGATGGAATTCATAATTTGCCTGAAAGATGGTCGAAAGTCATAATTAACGATGGAAAATATTTTGATTAGAATATTTTATTATTATGTCATATAAATAAACTTGTCTGTTCTGCAAAAAAATCCAAAAAACTAAGTTATACACCTAATAAATAAAAATCATATTAAAATAATAAACAAAATTACAATGAAAAATTAAGTAAAAATTATGATAAAACATAAAAACATTAAATAAAAAGCCACATCATGATAATTGTAAAAAATTTTAAAAATAAAGATTTGTTTTATTACATTAAAAATATAAAATATGGTTGTCGATTAAGCTTTCTTTTTTTAAATATTCAAATAAATATTTTCTTTTTTAAAATATTCAAACGAATCGCGATTACCGATGCAGTACGGACGAGGCCATCAATCCGACGATTAAACCAACCGATCACTGTATCGGTTGTACCGAAACCCGGGACTAATCATGTCGCATTTCTACGTAAATTAATTTATTGGGCGTGATCACATAGATCCAATTTCCATATTATGTAAATTGGGTTCTTGATCAAAAGAACTTTTCATTAACACTAAACTTTATTTCTACCACAATTTAAGTTTTTCAAACAAATATTTTCGAGGAACTTTTGTACTTTCTTTTTACACAAACCATTATAAATAAGAATTGATATAAATATAAATATGGTTATTGTATTTTTTTTACGAAATAATATTCTATACTTTTTTTAATCAAAAATTATGAAGTGAATTTATTAAAATTTTTGCCACAAAGATTTGTTGCATCTTTTATTAAATTTCAATTTTATTGTACCTTTAAATTTACCTGTTTCTCAATTAAATTTCCCAATTCTAAACAATAGCATTTTTCATTTCGTTTTCATAATATTTTTAAAATTTCTTTAGATTTAGTAAAATAATGTTTTAAAAATAGAATTTAAAATCGCAACTTTGTTTAATTTAACAACTTTTAAATTACCCATTTTTTTACATAAAAAATAAAATTATATTTCCATTAATAATTATGTTTTCCAAAATAAAATTAAAATCGCATTTTCAGTTAAGTCGATTTAATTGTTTTACAATTATATTTTGATTCCAATTACAAAAAAAATTATAATTAAATTTTTTTATTTACTTCGATTTAATCGTATAAAATAAAAGTTACCAAAAATAGTTTAGTTTATTTTCATTTCGTGAACAAAATATTAAAATTTACATTACTTTTGATTTTATTTCAATTAAATATTTTCATCAAAATTGAAATTAACTTTTTTACTTTATAATAAATCTTCGCATAAATCTTTTAATAAACCTACCGTAAAATTTATTTTATTTCTTACATAAATTAATTTTTACATTAAATTTCTGAAAATCTTATTTTAACATTGTGTGGAATATTTTAAATGTTTGATATTTTGTGTTTGAATGTGTATGTTGATTTGGAAATGTGTCTCTCCTACCCAGGTGGATGATTAATATTTTAATTCTTATTATCTAAAAATATGTTATGTTTAAATTTATTTTTAATTTCAAATAATTTTACAATTTTAAATAAGTTAATTAGTGTTTACAATTTTTAATAAATAAATCAAATTAATTTTTTTTAAATAATTAATAATCATATTAATTTCTATCCAATAAGTTTTTAGTAAATATTTTATTAAAATATTTATTTCTCCATTTGCTAAAAAATAATAAGAATTAAGTCATTAATCAATTTAATGTAGAATGCAATCGTACGAAAGCTTTGACAAAGATTGTCTTACGGACAATCAAAATTGTTGTGTAAATAAAAATATGAAAAGTCAAATTGATGTTCTTAATAAACATATCTATAACAATATTTTACGGAATGTAATTGTTTAATTATTAATTTGATAATAGTGTAAATTCAAATATTTTATGAACTCAACAACGCTCTCAACAATGTATATTCATTTTTACTTTATTTTAATTGCCCATTTTCTCGAAAAAAATACGATTTACCGAAAGATGTCCCAGGGATTATTTTCGGAAATATTCGGTTTTAGTTTGTTGATGCATTATATTGATTCTAGAGACAACGTCTATCATGGAGACCTCGACTTCAGGGAGACAATACAAAATGTCAGTAGTGAAGTAAATAAGGAATTTCCAAATGTGCCGATTTTCCAAACTTTAGGAAATCATGATGTCAAGCCAAGAAATGTTTTGGATGACGATTCGTGCTGGTGTGAAAAGTTGTTCGACTATTGGAAAAGTTTCCTTAGCTCTTTAAGTGCATCTGAAATTAAGAATTTTAAAAAAGGTTTGCATTTTGATAAATTATATTTAATACTTATTCTTAAAAATAAAAAAAGGTAATTAAAATAATTTATGAAATTTTATTTGGTGACATTATCAAGACTCTGATTGCTAATTTGTGAATACTAAATGCAACCGGAAGTAATTGAGAGTTTTCAGATTTATTTTAATTATAATCGCATTTTGCTGCTGTTGCGGTAAAAAGTATAAGGGAAAATTCGGGACGTAGAGCACCTACGATTCCCCGTGAGATCATATATATTAGGACATAAACAAATCCTGATTAAGTTGTTGTCCTGATGTCTTGTAATTTTGTCGGTTATATAATAATCCCATTCTTAGTAATCTTTTGGTTTTAAAACGCGTAATCATGTCATGGCTGTCAAGACCTTGTTCTGTTAACTCAAGGAGAGAGAATTTTCGAGGTTCCATTGGTGCAGTAATTAATTCATTCGAATTTTCGTTAAAAACGGGAAACGTATTTCGATGATGATGTTATTCAAATTATCAATTAATAATCCGAATAATAACTCAAAAATAATTTGAATATTCGTTTGTTTAATAATTTAGTTCATGTGTAATCATCAACTTGTCTTTTTAAATCTTTGTAAAATATTAAATTTTCAAAATATTTATTAAAATTAATAATTTTTTTATAAGAACTCAAAATAACAAAATGTTATCAAATTGTTAAAAAGGAATTTATTTTAAAATTTTTTAGTTTTCTTTATATTTATTTAAATGCTTTTCTTTTTTTAAAAATATTAAACTTAATTTTAATTGTTGATTTAAAAAATTTAAAATTATCAAATTATTACACTGGGTAACAGCCAAAAAATCGTCAGGGGTTTTTCAGCCGATTCAGACTAATTTTGGTGTCCTGAGTCAGATTATCACATTGAATTTGATTTATCAGGTCAACGTTTTGAGATAGAGCCATAGACATACCTGGCCTATGCATATAATATATATATATATATATATATATATATATATAT
>MQRK01177912.1:289-16102 GCA_001938485.1 Girardia tigrina
TATCGGCGAATAATGTCGAAATAAAATTAATTTGTGCCGATTTTACAAAAATTAATAATTTACCGAAAAATTGCGAAGAAACCGACATTAGACAAACGTCTCAAAGTCATGGCAAAATCAAACAATCCGAATCCATCAGAACAACAACTCCCGTGGAGCGATTGTCGCGTTTATCGATTGTAAATCGTCGACATCGGTCGTCTCTTCCTCGATCAATTGGGCCACTTCCGATGTGTCACGAGTGACCGATCCCCGATCCTTCATCGTCTGGATCACGGTGCGCGCGGGTATGGTGGCGACCCTTCGAAAGTATGACCGCCACCGAAATATGGTAAACTTTATTGATCGACGAGCAAATATTGCGCTGTCGCATTTTAGCATGCGATCGATCGGTGGCCTTGTCCACATCAAAAGAGATAACAACATTTTTCTAAAAATGAATATATAATATATGCATAATATATTTGCATAATTTGATTACACATAGTAACAATATTTATCATTATTTAAAATAATATTTACTTTTAACAAAATGTAAATAATTAAAGAATGAAGTCAGTTTTAATCAAATTTTTTAGTAGTCATTTAAAGTTTTATAATGTTATTGAACAAATAACAAGAATTACCTTTGTTTCAATAAATGTTTCAATAAAAGTTTCAATAAACAAAAAATATTTTTTTCAATTGTAATTTTTATTTATTACAATTTTTTGAAAGAAACAAATTATTGATCCATCAAATCTTTCTTCAATTTATCCAAAAGTTCAATTTGTGAAGAAAGTTTCTCGGAATGTCTCTGACAATTGTTGATATACGATTCGTAATTATTGAGGAAATGTCGCTTGGCGATCTCGAATAATTGATCCGGCAGATCAACAGATCTTTCTAACATTCCTCTTACTGCGTAAACGATTGTATCATATCTGACTTTGGAGTTGTATTCCTCACTCTCCCATGCGTTGAACGATCTTTTCCACATGTTGCGAAATCGGTCATTGTAGAGCGGTCTATCATTGAACAAGGATTGGAGCGATGTGAGGACCGAAGAAAGAGATTCAGTCGGAGTCCAATAATGTTGTGTCATAGTTGTGTTCAAGATATTCAGAAATACTTTTCCAGATTTGTGAATACTTAGTGAATGAATACTTTGTGAATTTTAGACGAGTAAACACTTCAGAATATATTGTTGGATCAGTACTATTTAAAGAAAAACTGAAGAAGTTTAAAATAGAAGTATCTTATTCAAGCCCGTATCACCACAATACCAATTGAATTTATGATGAATAGTACCATTCAAGCTACGACAGGTATCTCACCAGTAGAAATAATATATGGAAGGAAATTAAGACATTGGTGGAAAAATAAAGAAGATAAAAGAAACCTATGGAAATACTGAGTTCAGCACTAAGTGACTCAATATTCCTATTTATACAATAAGAAAAAAAAATCTATTCTTAAATTAAATTAATCCCACTAGCGTTTGACTGTTGGACTAATTTAGTTTATAGGTCTCAGAGCCAAACAATCAACAAAACACTCAGTAACAATAATAATATAAAAAAATAAATAAATAAGCAAACGACCTGTTAATAATAAAACTCTTTATTAATAGCATAAAACTTCTTCGACTTATAAGCCAAATATTTACACGGTAATTGGGAATTTAATTTTTATTTTGTATTGATCCTTTTTTTATAGGTCATTCTATTTTTAGCAACAGGGGAAATTAATTAGTAATGTTTATTTACATTTGAGATTTGAAACCTTTTCCCCTTTTCCCATTGAATGTAATTATGAGATATTTCACTCAATTCTCTTGTCCAATTTCGATACTAAACACTCATTCATTTGTCACAAAGGTATCAAATGTCAGTTTTCCCGAAGACAGAATCAATCAAATAACAGTATTTGACATGAGGAACTTTTCCTTTCACTATTGTTAATCGGTTTAAATTGACTGAGTTCGTTAGGATTAGAGAGGGTGTTGCAGTCGAGTTTTCTTTTCTTTATGAGGAAAAATTGAGATGGCGATAATATTGGAGATCACATATGTAAAAATGAGAGTTAGGCAGCTAAGAATCCTAGTGAGGATGATCAAACAAATCACAAGGTTCCATGACAATCAGATTGCCATCACTTTAACCATCACCAACCAAAAATAGTTGACAGTATAAAAAAATATTCATCAAAAACCAGACTCACATAAGATATTGAAAAGACAACAATGAGCAAAACGCGACANNNACAAACACCATTATACACAATTCTCCAGAATTATAAATCACACAACGCACGCGACATTAAACTGTCAAACAACAGGTGCACTCATTGGATGGTCAGAACTCTGTGTGATTGTACAAAACCAAATGGGAAAAGAAGAAAAAACTCCAGAAACGAGAAGAATTTTTAAGGTTGGAGAACAGGTATTGATAAAGAGAGAAAATGCATCAAAAGAAGAAGACCGATGTATTGGTCGAGCAATGGTTATAAGACGGAGACATGAAAGAAGTTACGTATTGCAACTCGACAATGGTAAAATACTAAGAAGAAATGTAGAATGGCTAAAGCCATTTAAATCGAGGGGGATGCGAGTGAAAATTCGTAATGCTGTAAGTTTGTTGTTTGTATGCTGTTTAGATTGGTGACCCTCCTACTCAGATAGGATCGATATGTTATTGAATAATTCTTCAAATCTAATGAAACTAATTTAATGAGATTAATTTTTAAATACTAATTAATTAAAAGTTTTATAATTATAAATTTTAATAATATTTTTAATAATAATGTATAATAATATATATATATATATATTATATAATAATATACAATAATATTTCTAATATTTATAAACGATTTTTACTTATTGAATTTAATATAAGTATTTTTAAAAACTAATGTTTATTTTAATAATAACTTAATACATTGTATCCAATAAAATTTTGAGAAATTAAAAGTTAACATTAATCTATCCATTAATTAATTTTAAGATTTGAATAGATATTCAAAAAACATATTAATCAAGAATGATGATTCCCACAGAAATTGCTAGTGAAAATGTTTGTGTTGTTAATAAATGCTTGCACTCAAATTGTGATATTGCTAATACTCTTTATTGACCAAACAACTGAAGAAGTTATTTTTAGAAGTAAACATGTAATGAATCTATTAAGTAATTATTTTAATGATATTTTATCAAAATTAAAATTTACTTTATTAATTTTATAATAAGTCATTTTGTATTGACTCTAAATTAAATTTTAATAAACCTACAGTAAAATTTATTTTATTTTTGCATAAATAACTTTTTTGCATTAAATTCAGAAAATCTTATTTTAACATATCTATAACTCTATTTTACAAAATGTAATTGCTAAATTATTTATTTGATCAGCTTTTAAATTCAAAAATTTTATAAACACACCAAAGCTCCTAACATTCATTTTTTAAAAAATTGTCCAAATTGGGGTTGACTGTCTTGCGACCGGTGGGCGCTTAGGGACTTTAATAATAAATAAATTATGAAAGTAATATATTTATCGTTCTTTAGGTTTGATCACTATTTCAATTTTCGAAATTCCTCTTCCTCTTTAGAGCAGACTTAATATTGCCAATGAGGTGATTATAATAATGATTAATAGCGACTTCATCACATATATTTTTGTCTGAAAAATATGAGCTGCCTGGTGACTTTCTAGACGTGCTACAACTCTCGAATTTCTCCTTTTTAAATTCGACAAGTGAAAATTTTTTCATTAATAGAGTATGTAGAGTAGTGATCTTTTCTGATATTGCTTAATTTGTCCCATGAAATCTCAGTGATACAGCTGAATTTGAGGTTGGAAGAAAACAAATTCTTGAACTGCCGATTTCTTCTGTGCTCTATTAGCATTGAATCTGCTCTCTGAATTTTGTTTGCGGAGGATGCTTCATCTCTGAGCTGTAGGTTATTTGATTCATCGGGCATACACTCTCCGCATTGAAAAACCATTTGCGAACGATCAACGACATCCCATTCTTAGCAAACCCATTTCTTGTCCTTCTAGGATCTCAAGGGACCTTTTGATAATTAAATAAATGAAATTTGTTTTAAATATTTTATTATATAATTAAAATTTTAAATGTGCTATGTGGATAAATAAACAATATTTTTATTAAAATTTATCATGAATGAATTCAGATGTTATATATCAAAGCTTAATTAATAGATAAATTGATTAATTGAAGCCAGGGATGAACCAGTGCCTAAACATTCAGAAACGTCATTCTGGTATTTCCTTATTACAGAGGAAAGCGTACCGTAACTTAATAAAACTTCTGATTGACAAAACCTGTGGAATTACTCAATTAAAAATACTAAACATGTATCGATTGTAGGGTATAAAAATAGCAGATTCACACTGTCGGGTAAGTGGATCTGCTATTTTTATTCTCTTTACTCAAAAGAAACTAATCAGGTTAACCTAACCAGTATAGTTCGGTGAACCTGTTTAGTCTGTTACAAATAAAATAAAAATTATCAAACGTTAAATAATAATAAAAGCAATAACTGTATTATTAATGAAATATAACTTCAATAGTTCTAACCGATACAGATTCTAATTTTATAGATACTCAAACGTGGATTGTATAAAAACTCGTGATCAAATATCGTCGGATTCAGATTCGTATTTTAGTTTTTTAAGACTTGAAATTATAATTCTGTAATCGATCTCAGTTTGTATTCAAAATTCATACTGTAATCATTCAAAATTATAATTTTAATTCATGGAAGCTAATTTAATAATAATAATATAATTCTCATATTCTTTCTTTTAGTTTTTCTTCTTCATCTTTTCTTCCTTATCTTTTTTTATTGGAATAAAGTGAACTTTCATCGACGATATCTTTTTCAAATCTAAATTCACATCATCGAAAATAGCGAAATCGTTTCCTTTCACTAAAATGGTTGTTTTCTTTTTCTTGTCTGATTTGAAAGTTGTTAAAAAATATTGAAAAAATAAATTGAAAATTAATAATATGATAATCGTTTTAAATTTGAACATTGTTTCTCAAACACCAAAATTGGGTAATAATAAAAAAAAAATAAAATAAAAAAAACAAAAAAATATGAATAAAAAATACAATGTAGGGCTTAACATAAAAGTAAAAAAACATAAAAAAATGATAAAATCACACGTAATAAAGACAAATAAAAATTTATACAACACTCGAACGCCATGCTGTACAACGAAAGTATAAAAGTAAAAATTAGAAGAAAGGCTCATATTACACAGCTCCCCCTTTAAAAAACGGAGTTGTTTTAAGTTAGCGAAGAATTGTACTATGTGAGGTGATTTGTGTTAAACTGTGTAATGTAAAATCTCAATCGAAAATAAAAAAATTATTTTATGATTTTTACATTCCTAACATTACATGTTTTATGCCTATTATTCTTAAGAATAGTAATGTTGTTTGTTCCCGTTTTTATTATTTTCTAAGGTCCTTCGTATCTTTCATCGAAATGTTTTGCATTTTGTATTTTTATGAAAGCCGACATCAGTGTTTGATTTATATTTGGTGTTTCTGCTTGAAGTACGTCTGATTTCTTGAATAATTCGAATTTGAATTTGTTTCCCGTTAGTTTTTCGAACGCTGACATTTTGTCTAAGTTTTTTGGTTTGATCCTGAGTGCTAATACGGTCTCTGAAAGTTTTTCTAACCAGTTTTGATTGTTACATTTAGTGCATAATGTTTGTTTGAAATAACGGTTGAATATTTCAACTTTTCCGTTGGCTTGTGGGTTGTAGGGTGTAGTTTTAATTTTTCTAATGTTGAATTTCAAACAGAGATTGTTGAACTGAATTGATTGGAATTGTTTTCCCTGGTCTGTCACTAGACGTTTTGGCGGACCGTACCGTGAAATCCAGCATTTCTGAAATTTGCTGCAAATAGTTGAAGCTGAGATGTCTTTAACTGGTGTCACTTCAAACCAGTTTGTTTTCCTGTCTATGATACAAAATATGTATCTATAGTCTTTGTTTGGAGGAAAAGGCCCTATTAGATCCAGATGTAAAAATTCTAACTAATCTAGTTCATCATAATTGATTTTTTTTATTTTGTGTTTCTTGCTTGTTTTATTTTTATTGCATATCAGGCAGTTTTTTGTGAAAATTTTAACGTCTTTGTGGATGTTTTTCCAACACACTTGTTGTCTCAGTATGTTGAATGTTGTTTCAGGGCCGTAATGACCGATATCATGTATGTTTTTAATGCATTGTATTCTTAAATGAATTGGAATCAGTGGTCTATTTGTTCCGCTAATTTATTGGTCGAACCAAATATTGTCTATTCTTTTTAATTTCAGGGAAGAATTATTGCATTCAATTAATGCATCTTGTTGTTTGTCGATTAGATCGTTGATGTCTAAGAAATTAAAAAGGAATACTTCGTTGACTGTGTTGCGCGACAAAAAAGCTACTACTATGTTGCTTTTTCCAGGTATATAATATATTTTACAATCGAACTGTGATATGTAACAGGTTTGGTTTAGTTGGCGTGGGCTTGGGTTTTTTAGATCGAGTGCATGTGTTAATGGTTTGTGATCAGTGTATTTATTTTAGTGCCTGTGTTCTAAATATTCTTGGAAATGTTTTATTGAACGGAATATTGCTAATAATTCCCGATCGAATATTGAATATCGAGTTTCTGTTGGTTTTAGTTTCTGAGAGAAAAAAGCGATAGGGACCTCTGTTTTCTTTATAATTTGTGATAGTGTAGCACCGATTGCGCAATTCGATGCATCTGTTGTCAGATTTAATTCGGTATTCTGTTGTATCATATGTAATTTTGTAATTTTTGCGATTTCGTCTTTAATTTGTGTGAATGTTTCCGGACTCGAATTGGACCATTGTATTGTTTCTAGTTTCTTTTTGTTTTTCATCATCTCTGTTAGTGGAGTTAAAATTGCAGAACAGTTTGGGATAAATTTGTGGTAGAAGTTCACCATACCACGAAATCTTTGAATTTCTTGTACGTTCTTTGGGGGTTGTATTGATTTGATAACTTCCATCTTTTCTTTGATGGGGTATATTAATCCATTTTCGATTGTATGGCCCAAGAAATTAATTTTTTTGTTTACTTTGCATTTTTCGTAATTTAAATTGAAGTCATTCGTTTTTAAAATTTCTAATACTGTCGCTGCGTGTATTTTATGATGTTCCAGATTCGTGCTTCCAATTAAAATGTCGTCTAAGTAAACGACTGTGTAATGAAGTTTTGAAAATAAATTGTCCATGAATCTCTGAAAAGTGGATGCTGCATTTTTCAAACCAAACGGCATCTTGAGATATTCAAAAAGTCCGAATGGTGTAAGAATAGCGGTTTTTTAATATCCTCTTGTGCTACCGGAATTTGATGGTAAGCTTTCTCGAGGTCAAGTTTAGTAAAGTGTTTTGCATCAGCTAATCTTGTAGTGACGTCTCTGATAAGTGGAACCGGGTATTCATCCTTGATCGTGATTGAATTTAATCTACGGTAGTCTCCGCAGCATCTCCAAGAATTGTCTTTTTTTCGTTTCATTAATAAAGGTGATGACCAGTTTGAATCTAACGGTCTTATTATTTCCTTTTCTATTAACTCTGCGAAAATGGTTTTTGCTTGATTAAGTTTGTCAGTTGATAGTATTCTTACTTTGGTGTGAACTGGTAATCCATTTGTGATAATTTGATGAGTTTTGGATATTTGTTGTATATTTGTTCTGCTAACTTTTTTCTCATTCCTCCAATCGTTTAAGATTCTTTTATTTTCCTCAATTGTTTTCACTCTACTCTTGTTATTTGTGATAATTGATGATAAAGCTTTTGTGTTTGTAGTTTTAGGTGGGCTTATCTGTTTGATGTCTTTTTCAGTGATATTGTCTTCCGGTGAAAGTGTGTTTTTTGTAATGTATATGTATTTTTGTTGAAATGTTTATTTGGATTTGTAGTTGTTTCAGTTTGTGACTTGGATATGTTATGTTCAAAATCGATTATTTGTTTTTTCTTAATTTTGTCGTTTGTGTAGTTTCTTCTCATAATTATCTTTTTTAATATATCGTCTATTGATATTCTTATGATATATTGAGTTGCAGTATGTAGTTATTTTAGTTTTTGGTATATAGTTTCTAAAATGTATATTTGATTGTTTGTATATTATGTTAATGTCATTTTTGTATGAATTATATTTTTTGGTAATTAATTTTTTATTTTTGCAATCGACCAATAGCTCGAAACGTGATAAAAAATCAGCTCCTATAATAGCTTTGGGTACTTTTGCGATAATGAAATTCCATGAATATATTTTATTTGCGAGTAATAAATGGAGATTTTTTGAACCGAAAGTTTCAATTTCTGTTCCATTTGCAGCGAAAAGTTTTATGTTTTCAAGATTATCAGGATGAATATTGAAATGTAACGGTATTAACGATACAACTGAACCGGTATCAACAAGGAAACAAAAACTTGTATTAGATGGTTGCATCGTGAAAATGTTGAAAACCTCACCTAGTTTTGGTGCGTATCTAGGTGATTGTTTGAGTTTAAATTTTGTTCTGTGTATTTGCATGGTGGGGTGCAATTGCACGCATTTTTTGCCGAATTTTAAATGATAGTAGTAGTAAGGGTTAAACGTGTTCGTGTCTTTGGCGATGGGGTTTGGCCGAAGAGTATTGTGACTTGTAAACTTTGTTCGTTTAGTTTCTAGTTCACCTTTTAAAAATTTAATTTCTTGATTCATTTTCTCGATTTTATTGAGTAGAAACTATATGGTGTGATTGTCTTTTTCAATTTTATTATGTTGTCTATTGATTGTACTGACAATGTTATTGTCTTCATTGATGTAAATTTGGTCCGCCAGTAAACGTTGATCTTCAAGACTTAGGTTTTTATTAGCGAGAAGAATATTCTTTACATTAGGGGGTAAAATTCTGTAGAAGAAATATTTTATCAGGTTATTGTTTGGTAAGCCAATTTCGTCTTTTAATTTCTGGGAAAGTCCATTCATGTAATCGGATGGCATCTATAAACTTAACATCAATTAAATTTCTTTTCCGGATTGTGTCCTACCACACGTCTCTAATGATCTTGCATTAAAAGTAAACGAACGCAGTCCTTTTTTACAATAAGTGCAAAACATCCACATTTCGATACTTTAAAACCAATGAATCTGACACTAGTTTGCACATTCTAAATAAAATTTAATTTACTAATGTAGCTGATTAGAAAATCAGCATTATATGACCGTCAATAAAAATTAAAAAAATAATATTAAACTTTAGAATAAGAACAATAGAAAGTTTCTATGGTTTTTAATATGTTTCTATTAGAAACCATAACATGAAACCAATATAAGAAATAATATTTCTATGCAACAAATAAAGAACAGTGTCAATCTTTGGAGTATACAAAAATATCCGTAATTGGCTTATAACGCATAGAATTAGAGCTTCCCACATGCGGCTAAAAACACTCATATTTATTTAACTATAATCATTAAAACTTACTTTAGAAACTAATGTTCTTGTGATAATAAAAAAGTCTCATGTCTGTTTGTAGTTGGACAATTAAAGTATGTCCAGTGTATTTTTAACATAATGTATTTCACTTTCATATATAGCGGCCAAGGGGGCTGATGTATCCTTTAGCTCTTGACGTCAAAAGTCGATGCGTATGCTTCATTCTGACAGTTGAGCTTCATCTCTGTTGCATTTCTTTTAAATGGGAGCTACATATACTTTCAAAATTTCACAAAGAACATCTCATGTTTCTTGCAAACAAAATGTGGAGAATTTTGGTGATAAAAGTTAAACCCCACTCTACCGCATTTAGTCAGGCGATGAAAAATGGATTTTGAAAAACCCGATACGAACAAAGCAACAAGATGGCTGGTGGTTGCCAGCTGAAAGTTCAAGTCTTCGACAAGAATTTGGAGAAGTAAGCTGCTTTTTTCAAATTAGATTTCTTCAAGAAGAAGTAGAGAAAACTAAAGAATTGACTAGACAGGGACATACTCATGTGTGTCTTAGAAATGTATTTGCAGATATTTAAAATAAGCAGTCAACTGCTTGAATGAGACGTATGTTCCTTCTTCGTGCTAATGATGTGAAGCAGTTCTTTGTTGATGCCACATAGAGATAGAATATTCCGTCCTGACAGTCCTTATCTCTTTCGGAAAGACTTTTTACTTTCAAATTACTGTGAGAAATGTATTTCATTAAGTTGAAGTTTAATGTTGTGATTTATCACTTTTTTACAAATGTTTATATATTCTCGTTAATAAAATTTAGTAAATTATTCCAATAGAGATAGAATATTCCGTCCTGACAGTCCTTATCTCTCTCGGAAAGACTTTTTACTTTCAAATTACTGTGAGAAATGTATTTCATTAAGTTGAAGTTTAATGTTGTGATTTATCNCTTTTTTACAAATGTTTATATATTCTCGTTAATAAAATTTAGTAAATTATTCCAATCCTTTTCCAAGCAACCCTTGTTTATATGTACTGACTTGGAAAAGCAATACTAAACACAAAGTAATTTATACTAGGTTTCTTCAACAAATCATAAAAGTAAAAATTCAAGGATAACATTAAATATAACTACCAGTTTTCTACGAAAATCAAAGCGAATCTTATATTCGAAGTAACATGGTTTTTTACAATTAGTTTTTTTCAAAAATAAAACCACCCAATGATAAAACCAAGCAAGAAAGTTTTATAAATTATGAATAATTTCATATAAAAGTATAATGAAACAATAAAATGTTAGTTTGTCTAAGAATTATTTAAGTATTAATTTATAAAACTTCGACATAATTATCATCAATATCACTAGACTTTGGATCTTCAGCATTAGAAGTATATAGTATATCTTCTAATCTGCAATTTACTAGATCACTACTCAAGTAATACCAATTTGAGTTACACCAGAAAGTCAGTTTGATTTAATAATATAAAGTAATATAAATAAAACAAAGTACAATATTATTCAGTCCTACTGAATTGATTTTAGGGAAGCGTATAACTTTCATCGAATGTGTACGAAAAATGGAAAGAAATAAATAGTCGGATTAAAAACAAAAGCTAATAGTCAACGAAGGTGATCCCGTGCTTGTTAAGATAGAAAATAGACAAAAAGGTACAAATGGATATGAAGGACCATACCAAATTACTCGTAAAAGACATGATCGTAATCTTGAGTTGATAAATAAATCAGATCTAGTCATTTACAGAAATATATAATGGGGAATGTGAGGATAATTAGATGTATATAAGTATATAGAATAACATATTTCTATTTATAATTATAATATATTAATGGATCCAAAGTATTCTTAATAAAATCTCCTATGTTTTAATATTCAGAAATTTTGTGGCAGATTCAAATTATTGTGTAATTTGTTATATTTTAAATAAATGTTGGAAAATTCTTATATGAATATATAAATTTTATTTTTAATTATAAATATTTATACGTTAATTATATTATTTTTAACGGGTATTTTATTATTTTTTTAAAGATCAACGGTTTTAAAAAAATAATTATTTATCAAATGATTTTAAACTTATAACATTTTCAAATAGCTTTAATGTTTAAAAATTATCTGTTTTGAAAATAACATTTTTATCAAATAAAATTTCATGAACTCATTTCTGAGAATTACTTTTTAATATTAATTAGAAATATTTTTAATTATAATTATAAATCAAGAACTTTTGAAATTAGATATTTGCTAAATTCAAATATTCAATGTGAGGAATATTTTAAATTTTGTATGTTGAAATTGGTTTGTTGAATTTTGTATGTTGAGTTTAGTATTTGGAAATGTGTTTCTCTCACCCAGATGGAAAATTGATATTTTAGATGTTCAAGATGAATAATTGTTCGAGTATAATTTGCATTTTAAAGTACAATATAAGACATTTAAAAAAACTTTAAAAATATCAAATCGTTTCAAATTTTAATAATAAAAATTTAAATAAAGTAAATAACTTTTAACTAATTTTTAAATTAAATAAATGTTCTTTCTTTAAATAAAATAATTTTTTAAATAAAATTAATATGTAGATAAAATTACTACTAAAATTACAAAATTAGAACTTTCAAAATAAATCTGAAAATAATGAAAAAAATTGTTCGAATAATTGTTTATTAAAAAACATTAACTAAAATTTATCAATTTAGAACGATGTCGAATTACGAAAGCTTTGCTGAGAGTTGTCCAAAAGACAATTCTGATTGTATTGAAAATAAAAGTTCGAAAACCCATGTTGGTGTTCTTAATATTCGAAATTTTATGAGTTCGCCAAATCTTCACAATACGAATATTCATTCAGTAAGACCGACATATTGTATTGATTAAAGTGGTTTATTGATTTATCAGGTATTACTGCCCATAAAAGTATGCTCTCAACAGCGACAATCACAATATATTGCGTAAACCGAATTAAAGAGTTATCCGATAATGAGTTACCTGCATTTGACGGTATACTTTTATTTTTAAGTCAAAATTATCAAAATATATAACATGAAGATGAGAATATTTTAAGAAATTCATAAAAATAAAATAATTTAAAAATCTTATTAAATATAAGAAAATTTAAACAAGTAAATTGAGAATTAATAAATTAAAAATAATTCAGTAATATTTACAAAGAACTCAACCAAACTGGAGATTCAGATCTTGTTTTGTCAAGAATCTGTTTGTCATTTTCCTGGGTCTCACACTTGATCAGTTTGATCTCTTTCACTTTGGTCTTTTTATTTTCATCTATGCACAAATAAACCATCTCCACAATTTCCATAACAAAAGCACAAGTCAACCCGAGACACAGAGAGCACAGCCCACCGAACCGACTTATAAGATTATATAAATCCAGTGTTAATTTTTCTCGATGTTCGATTGTGTCGAAATTTCGACGTTTTATAACAATCATAACGAAATTATCTTTATCTATAAACCCACTGTTATTCGGATAATTAAATAAGTTATCAGAATTAATGTAAGCCTCGAATTGTTTTGTTGCCTTGTCCAAGCTACTTTTGCTCACGTTCGCACTGAAACCCCTTCGCGCTGCATCAATTTCGATCAGCCAACCCAACTGCCAGTTTGTCGGCATCCATTTCGTGACAGACAGACTGACATCGTACTGAAAATGAACACAACTTGGTTGACATTTGGTATTGAAAATTTGTTTCGTTTGAGGTTTGAATTCATTATTCCAGTTATATAAACAAATAAGCCGTTCATTTAACTTGTCGTCGGGAATGTTTAAAAGGTTTCCACAATAAGGATGTGTTGAGTTTGGTAGACCATTTCTCATGGTGTCAGCGAAGTAACACGAACACCTTTGTAAGCTGGACAAACCCCTGAAAGCTTTGAAACATGCTGATTGAGAGAATAGAAATGACTTATCTAAATCAGTTATTTCCTCTCTTTTTCCTTTCATACAAAGTTGTTTAGGAGTTGCAATTTTAGTTTTTTTGATGACAGCATAATTTATTTCCACTAGTTTTCCTGGTTCCAGATGAAAACCTTCATTTTCAATGTCAGGAAATGTATGTCTTTCGTGTATTATACCTCTCAAACCACTCAGTTGATTAAGTATTCCTGGAATAAAACTTTTTTGATATTCTTTTGTTTCGCTAGAATCATCGGAGAGTCGGATTAACAATGTGATTGCCGTAATCCTCTCGTTTTCATTAAAATCTTGAGGGGTTATACTGAAACAGTTGAAAAACTGAGGAATACTTATCTTTTTCACTTCAAATGCACAAGCATTTCCAAGACCAACTTCCATATTTATATCTTTAAAAATACTACAAATGATAAAGGTTTCATTATCCCAGCCCAATTTATCAGCCTCCTTGGCTGACAAATGTTGGTAATAAATCCTTCTAGCATCATTTGCGAAAATATGATAAGGTGAGTCGTTATTCTTCTTCATAAAGTCTCTCATTCGATCTCTTATTTTCTTATTGAATTGCGTTGGGGACATGATCTGATTTTCTTTCCAATACTTTTTTGAATGTTTTCCAAATGGATTATGGTGGCAGAATGAAAACGATGGAAACTGTGTCGACATATCATTAGACTTTATAGAAATTCGTATTACTGAATCGTAATTTAGAAATTCTTGAACTAATTTTGCCGTCGCATAAATCAACAGAAATGACATTGTGAAAACGAAGACTATCCAAATAAACCTTATGAAACGGTCTTGAGAGGTTCCAATCTTTCCAATGCCTCTGATGGTTAAGGTTTTACAAACGAGATTTTTAATAAAACCCATTTGCAAAAGAATGACAACAAGGAAACCAAACGAAAAGTTATAAATAATCGCCAATACACATTCTACAAATCTCAATAAATCGGATGGGTCGGTGTAATTTCCTCAACAATTAATGATAATATAATTGATTGAAACTTTATTTATATAATAATAATAATAACTAGTTATTTATTAATTTTGTTTCAACCAATAATAACCGATGCATAAAACTGGATGGGCAGAGCAGCTGGAAAAACATTGGGAAAAAAATTTTTTTTACTGGAATATAATATCTCTCTTAAACCATATTTTCGCTAACGTTTCTCCATTGATTCAGTAAAATATTTATGTTTAATTTATAAGAAAATAAAATTAATTCTATTTATTAAGGTATAAATTTGAAATTGACAACTTCAATTATTAATCATTTTTTAATTATTAATTTCACTAAAGATTTTATTAGAATAAAATTTATTAATTTTATTTTATTTTTTAAATAAAATATTCTTTATAATCGTTATTTTTCTTTCTTTTACTTTTCTATTAATAATTTATAGTATTAATTTTATTCAGTTATTATAGAATAAATATTTCTTACTTTTTTAAAAAAAATTTGTATATAATATTTTTAAAAAATAATTTTGTTAAAGCATTTTTAAGACATTGATTATTAAACATTTTTTGGGAATTCTTTTTCCACCATCAGCAATTGTAATTATTAGTTTCAATAATCTTGAAAGCTTTGAAACAATTTCTATTTTAATCTTATTATTGTCACATTTAGAGTCATCACAACTCTCGGAAGATCGTTCACAGTTTGACATCATTCTTATTGGTATTTATTTCTATATTTTTAATAATGATTATTGCAACAAGTTTTCTAAATCTTTCTAAAATATTTAATTTCCAAAATTACTTATTAATATTATTAATTTTAAGCATTCCTCTATAAAAACTCGAAATAATAAAAATATTTGTAATAAATAAATTTAATTTTAAATTTCATTAAATTAAACTTCTCGGACACAAATATATTATAAAAATATACTTTAAAATTTCCTAAACTTATAGAAATATCTTTCAATTAAAATATTTTAATTTCATTACCATGTTTTATGGTTATAAGGTACCACTGCTTGCTTACTTACCTTATTAAATTTTTTTTGGACCCTGAAATTTTATGTTTTTTTCTTCTCAGGTGCCACTTTCTTCTATGGTGCCAATTATTATATGTTTTTATACTTTTTAAAATTTTTTAATAATGTTTTTATTAATGTTTTTTTATGCTTTTTTTAAAAATTTTATTTAGAAAAGAAGGATATGTTGTTTCCGGAACATCAATTTTAAGTGAAGCTAGAGGAATGACTGTACGAATGAAAATTAAAGATTTTGGTTGCACATTGGTAACATGGACGAAGTTCCTATAACGTTTGGATATGCCATCAAAATTTACTGTTGACCAAAAAAGTTCTTTTGATGTTCGCGTCGCAATAACTGGTGCTGAAAAATCTCGATTTACAGTCGTCTTAT
>MQRK01177917.1:3245-19180 GCA_001938485.1 Girardia tigrina
ATATATATATATATATATATATATATATATATATATATGTGTGTGTGTGTGTGTATATGTGTGATATGGTAATTATACAACTCTCATAATTGATTCAATAGAAAAATTCCCAGCAATTGTTGACAAACTAATCAATGAAAGGGACCAAAAAGGACTGTTTATCAATGTGAAGAAAACAGAATGTATGTTCATCAGAAGGATTAGCGTAACACTTGTTTGAACCATCCTTATTAATCGTGAACAAGTGATATAAGTTACCAGTTTCAATTAATTTGGAGGTTTGATCACTTCAGATGACAGATGTGATCAATAGGTCAAACGAAGGATTTTCATGGTTAAAGAAGCATACTCCAAATTGAAAATTCTTCACACAAATAGTAAAATCCGAATAAAAACAAGCTAAGATTTCTAGAATGTTGTATGTTTTCCTGTTCTTTTATATGACCGAGAATGTTGGTCAATTTCACACGAAATAGAGAAGAGAATTTATGAAAATGAGATATGATTTTTATACAGAATGATAAAGATTAGTTGGTTCAGTAATATTTCTAATAAGGATGTATTGAAACACTCTCGCTATAGAAAAGGAAAATTATCATGTGGATGATGACAGTGCATGGGCAGATCAGTTGCGGCTTTGTGTCTTTGATGTAGGGTCTCGGTGTCGTGGGCGAGGACATAAGATGATGTTTTTCATCTACCTCCGGGCGGATAAAACTTTAAAATATCGCACACAGTTTTGCTATCATGAGAAAAGAAGGATTAGAAAATTTAATCACAACTGTAAAGTTTGTTGACAGGAGAGATTAATGTAGAAATCGAATAACGTATTTGAAAAGCTTATTTCTCATGCTAAATGTTTCCCTTGTGTAATTACTTTAAAATACAATAAAAGTTTTGTTGTTGAGGTAAATGGGTGCCAATTTTCTGAAAGGATAGTACAAGAAGAACAATTGACATACACTAACTACATTAACTAACTACCTAAACTATCTGCAGAAATAAGGATGAAGAGTTGTAGCTGTCGGTCTGAGAATTTGCGATGCAATATCCTGGATTGAAAAGTGAATGTAATTTCTATATTAATTAAAATTATTCTTATAGATCTGACAAGAACTATAAATTCCGAAAAAACCAACGTTCTGATTTAACTATACAGTGAATCTAACTGTAAAAAGAGAAAAGCTGGAAATATTAAATGTGTTTGAAATGACCGAGAAAAAAATAATCTATTGATGATTTCATGGAAATATACATATTTGAATTCTTAAACACCTTCCACGCTGATCTCTGTTTACTTAAGATTAAGAAGTTTTATGCAACTCAACTCTATTTTATGCAACTTAATTTAAATTAAAACCAACATAATTTATTGTAGTCATATTTTTACTAAATTAACCAAAATGATTTTTTATTATTTCAGAATTAGTTTAATGCTATTTTCTTTTATTTTTGAAACGTTTTTAATTAATAAAAGATTTTAACGTTTTATTTATTATCAATATTTCAGTTTAAAAACATTTTTTTACCTACAATACATTATTTTAAATACAATACAAATTTTAAATACAATTTAAATACAAAAAATAATTTACAGTATTCAAATTTTTATTATTATTACAATACATTAATGGTAAAAGTTTTAATCTTTATTTATTTTTACGAAAACTGTTTAGAATTAAGTATTTGTCAAATCTTTAATTTGCAGAATTTCAAACTAACTTAAAAATTATCTGTTTTCTTACTTTACATCTCTGGCAACAAAGTTCATTATTTTATTTTTCAGAATAACTTTTAAAATTAGTACAAACATAATTATCCTTGTCTTTAGATATTTCTTTTAAATCAATTATTTAAAAATCCATTATTTCCCAATTAATTTCATTTTAAGTTTTTACTCTATAATTAAAATTTGATTATTTCCGAAGATAACTTTTTAAAATTAATTAAGATATATTTTTTTAATTATAATTGCTTAAAAAACTTTTAATTTTAAATATTTCCTTATTTTATAAATTCTTTATAAAAATTAATTGTTTCAAAAATTTTAAGAGTGAGCCTGTCCTTCACATTCCCTCGGTTTTTTGAAATTTTTGAATTTTTCAACATTCCGTATTATTTCTTTATCATTTGTATCCTTCAGCCTATAGCTCCTATCATGAATCTTTTCTATAATTTCATATGGTCCCTCAAATCTGTCTTCGCCTTTCGTTCTTACTTCCTTCTGTATCCAGACCATATCTCCCACTTTGTATACTTTTTTGGGTCTCATTTCCTTCCGGGATGTTCTTTTCTTTTATTCTTTGTCTTGTATCATTTCGGTCTATTTTGCTTCCACTGTACCTTTGTTGTTTGTATATTTTCTTACCAAACACAACATCCGCTGGACTGCACCCTATTGTTTTTTGTTTTGTTGCATTTAATGCGAATTCAACTTATGGTAATATATCTGCCAAACTCATGGCATTCCTTTCTTTTAAACTAGCTTGAATGAATTCTCGAATGGTCCTGAATTGTCTTTCGATTATTCTATTTGTATTGTGGTGGTATGGACTGGAGAAAATTATTTTAACTCATTTATTCTCCAACATTTCTTTAACTTTTTTTGCCTCAAAATTCTTACCACAATCAACATGTATCTCCTTTGGTGCACTAAATTTTAATATCCATTTTTGTAATATTGTTTGTACAATTGTTTCTCGTCCAGTCTCTGGATTGCCGTCAAGCTGATGTACTTGCTAAAAAGATCTATCATTCCGAGAATGTATCTCGGTCCACATATATCTATATAAACCTTTTCGAATATTTCTGACGCTGTTATTTTAACGTTTTCTTCCTTTGTCTTCGTGGTCATTGTCTTTGTTTGTTGGCACTCTATACATGTTCCGACTACCTCTTTTACTGTTTTCTTTTCTTCCTCCATATCAAACTTGTCCCTTAGATATTCATATACTTTTTCTGATCCTGCATGACACAATAATCTATGTGTCTGTATGATTAAATCGTTCCGTTTTTCTTTTGGTATCCATTCTTTTTGACCTGCTCTCGCTTGGCTCCTAGTAGTCACTGCTGACAATCTAGTCTTATTCTTATCCTTTTTAGCTTCTTCATGTTCCATTGGACACAGGGTACACGTGTCGCAATTTCGTCTGGATATCATATCCGCGTTGTTGTGTAGTTCTCCTTTCCAAAAGTTCTTTTCTTATTATGCATTATCCTTTTTCGTGTGCTGACATTGAATGTGATCCATATGCTGTTACTTGCACCTTGCCCGATTCACCTATCTGCGATAGTACCGCCCCTATGCAGTCAAAACTAGCGTCTGTATCTAGAATAAACTGTTTTTTGAAATTTGGAAAACTCAATATTGGTGCCGTTATCAATGCTTTCTTCATGTCCTGAAAAGCTATTTCACATGCATCTGTCCAATTAATTTTTCTTTATTCAAACCCCACATTCCTTCCAATATTTTAACTTTCTTCGCAAATCCATTTATAAACCTTCTGTAGTAATTGCAAATTCCTAGAAAACTTCTTAAATTTTTTATACATGTGGGTCTTTGAAAATTCTATATTGCTGCTATTTTTTCTGGGTCTGTCTGTATCCCTTTATCATTTATAACGTGTCCTAAAAATTTTACTTCTTGTCGTAATATTCTACATTTCGATGGTTTGATTCTTAATCCTGTCTTCTTTATTCTTCCAAATACTTCTTTGACTACGTTATAATGTTCTTCCTTAGTGCTTGTTGCTATTAATATGTCGTCCAGATAAACTGATGCTCCCTTCTTTATCGGTTTTAATACTTTGTTCATTAGTTCCTGAAATGTTCCTGGGGATGCTGCTATTCCAAAAGGCATCCGTTTAAAACAGAATTGTTCTGACTAGTTGAAAACGCCGTTTTTCCTGTGATTCCTTGTCCGATTCTACCTGGTAGTACGCGTTTCCTAGGTCTATTGTGCTGAAATATTTGGTTCCATATAACCTATCCATCATTTCCGCTATATTTGGCATGGGGAATGCCTGTCTATTTGTAATTAGGTTTAACTGCCTGAAATCTAGACATAGTCTGATTTCGTCCTTGTCTTTTTTCCCAACGCATACTATTGGTGTGTTCCATTGTGAATTGCATGACTTTATTATTCAATTTTCCTCTAGATTTTTGATTGCTTCCTCTAGTTTTTCCTCTAATTGTACTGGCTGTCTTCTCGGTTTTATATTTATAGGCCCCCCTTCGACGATTCATCAAGAAGTGTTAGGCCGTCATTAATAGACGATGAAAAGATTAAAGCAGTCAAAGAAGTGATTATTGAAGCTCCAAATGCGTCTTTGCGATATATTGAAAATGAACTTTCTTTAGGCAAAAATACAGTCCACAAAACTTTGCGTGAAAAACTTCATTACAAAAAAGTTTGCTCTGTTTGGGTCCCTCACGAACTTTCTGCTGCTAATAAACAACAACGCATTAACACTGCAAAGCATATACACCATGTAATTTCACAGATGGGTGATGAAGCATATTCCAACATAGCGATCGAGGATGAGACANNNGTCTTTTTCCAAGGTAGAGGAAAGAAAGAAGATCACAAAGTTTGGATTCCTTCTAATGCTGTTCCACCAAAAGTGATAAAGCCATCGCCAATGACTGATAAAAAATCTCTTGTTTTCGTAACCTTTACCTACAACAAACGTTTTAATGTAAAAGCACTGCCATATGGTACCAAGATTGATTCCGAGGCGTATGTGAACTTTTTTCATGACACCAGTGAAAAATGGCGGAAACTTAGATCTAACAGCATCAAGCTAAATGACCTTAAGTGGTGGCAGCATAATGCAGGACCTCATTCTAGCAAAGAAACAACTCTTTTTTTTTGAAAGTAGAAAAAATTTATCAATCGCCCTATAGCCCAGATTTTAATCTGTGTGACAGATTCTTGTTTTCAAAAATGAAGAAAATTTTAAAAATCCTGTTTTCAAATCACATGAAGAAATTGAAGAAGCTTGAAAATTCTTTTTTAATCCTTTATCATCAGAAACATTAAAAAATCAACTAGATAAACTTTTTAACTATTGTCAGTTGGTTACTGACAACAATGGTGAATATGTTGTTGCTTAAGAAATTTTTAAAATATTTTTTTAAATAAATTTTTAAATTCGCTGCTTCTATTTTTTTGTAGGTTAATAATATTATTTTTTTGGTAAGTTTCAAATTTTATGCTTTGAAATTTTAGCACAGTATTTATGACAGTCTGAATAATATTCAGTCCAAATTTGGTTAAATTTGGTAAAATATTAGTGTGTATTTAAAGGCCACCTGAGGACTTTTGGGACAGCCTAAGTATTTTCTACACAAATTACTACCCCTTTTATTTCCAATTTCTTTTAAAATACATTTTTATATTAAAAAAATAAATAAAGTTAAATAAACTAATGCTAAAATTAAAAATAAATTTCTAAATAATTAACTGCACACTTAAACATTTTGTCATAATTATTGTTAAAATAATTCAAATAATTAGAATAAAATAACAATTTTATACGGCTTTGAAATATTTAAAAATTATAATATTTTCAATTTTGCTGCATATTTTTAAAAATAAATTATTAACATTTCGTATAACAGACAGATACATCGAACTCTATTCCAAAATTCAATCATTTTGTTTTTTTACCTTAAAATGTATGGAAATATATGCAACTTCCTAAAATTGTCTATAAATAAATAAGAAAATATTTATATTATATATTATATGTATAAATACAATTATATAGTACAAAATCAGTTTATTTACTTGTTAATTTAAGCCACAAGTTCAACGGATCCAAATTGTAACTAATGCACATAATTTCGACAGATAGATGGTTATTGACTAAAATTTGAGTGATCAGATAGCTTTCTTTTTTCTTCGATAGATTTCCAATAGCTTTGTTCACTTATGTTTACAATTTAATCAGTTACTTGATCAGTTTTTCAATATTTTAAGGGATGAATATGATATTCCAATCTTGTACAAAAGATTCGGAAACTCAGAAGAAAAAGCAATGTGTGAATTGTACTACCTGCATGACATTCTTCAATTCACACCAGTGGGTAATCAATAGCAGTGATTTAGAGTTGTGGTCTTTTAGTGTTCCCCTCTGATTTTCTTATTCAACCAACTCAAGTGCGTACTAAGAGGCCGCCATTTCTCCTCCAAAGAAGTTTTGTAGCATGCAGTCAGTGAATTTCTGGGCGAAAATCGCCAATTTTCTTTAAAAATGCCTTTATTAAGTTAGCGAAGCGCTTGAAAAATTGTGTGTACGTTTTTGGATTTTTTTTTGAAAAATAATAACATATATGAGGAGGTAGTTAATTTTAGTTCGCTGATTAAAATTTGAATAGTTTTAAAAAAGATTATTTTGAATTGAAATCACATTGAACATTTTAAAAATTAATTAGAATTGTTGGTATTCCAAAAATATAAATTAAAATTTTTAAACAAAAAGTCTTGTAGAAAAATAAAAATAATTCTCTGTGAAAAGTCAATAATTTTCGATTTACATTGTTTTAATAAAATTTGTAGAATATTTATAAATATTTTAAGATTTGTTTTAGCTAATTAATTTTTAAGGTTATTAAAATTTAGTATATAAACAACATTGAATTCAGACATATTCACACAAAACATTACTGCTGTTTAAATTAAAGAAGAAACTATATTAAAGCGTTTAGGCGTTGAGTAAAGTAAAACTTATTATTATTATCAATAAATCTTTTCTTTTATTATTATCAAAGTTGAAATTGGAATTCAGCATCTTGTATAGGAGAAGAAGAATTAATTTTGACATATTGATTTAACAATTATCAGTAGTTTTAGAAGATTTATAGTTTCGATATTAATATTGTGTGATCTGAAAAACTCTCATCGTTTAATCGTTTTTGGATACGTCTATTGATATTATTGATTTGAACAATGCAAAGCTATGTAATATTTTGTGTAATTGAAAATAAAGTTTCTAAAAAGAATTTGTGTTCATTCACTTATATATTTATGTTGGAAGAACATATTGATTAAGTAGAGTCAGATTAAAGATTTTTGTTTAAAAAATAATTTAATTTTATTTAAAATTAAAAACCCAACAGAATAATACATAAGTATTTTAAATTTTAATTTAAAATACTCTTTAAATTTATTTGAAATAAAATATTATTTTAGTAGTAAAATTGAGTTAAAATGATTTCTGAAATTGATGTTGCAAACACTTCTCACAACCTATATAGTTTGGTTGTTATAAATAAAATATTGTTTTGGAATTTTCCATTAAATTTTGCATTAGGCGCACTACTTATTGGGCGCATCTCTTAAAATCGACAACAATTCAAGGCCAGATTAATCAAGTAGGTAAACATAATAATCATATCTTGATTTCAGATTTTCAAAAATCAAATGTCAAATCAACTAAGTAAATTTTAAGTTTTTAAATAAACAAACAGTCATTTTTTTAAATTCTCACACTTTTTTAATTAACAAAATTTGCTGTGTTCAACGCCGTCCAACAACAATACAAAATAAAATATAATAGAAAATTCAAAAGAAAAATCGAAAGAAAATTTTGCGGAATAGTATTAAATTATTTTTAAAGAATACTTGATGATAGAGAGTGTTGCTCAAATTCAGGAGTTATTATACGGCAAAGACGCTTCAGTGGCCGACATGATCGAGTCGAAATGCAGCAAGTCGGACGCGACGAGAACGTTTGACTAAAAGCCGACGGACTCGGTTTCTTACCAAAATTGGCGATTATCAGATTCGGTTGAAACGAGAATTGATTGAAACAAAGCGATTTAGTCGGCAGACAATTGTCCGATTGTTTCGTTGTCGGTAGAATCGGTAGTTGACTGCCGGGTTTCACCAATTGTCACGATCATTCTATCGTCGGACAAAATCGATCGTGTTCTTATCGTTATGTGCCGTAAGTCTTTTAACATACAAGAATCCGATGAGATTAAAACAAAATTTTGATGCCTAATTCCGCAAAGTTATCAACTTCCCAATTTCTAGTTTTACCAAATTACTTTATGAATCCAAATAAAAATTGACTCCCAATTCCATTTTTTATGGATCAATTTATAGTATAAAGTTGTGTAAGTATAGGACTTTGTTATAACTTTTGAGCTTTAAGATGTATAAAGTTCTTAATAAACTTAATTCACTGAGTTTTTTTTATTTCTTTAATGATTATTGTTAATATAATACATTCTGTTACTCATCTACTTTGGCTACTTGCTTTCTATAATATTCATAATAAGTCATTAATAGAAACCTTTCTTCATAATAGAGGAACCCTGCATAACTTTTGCGGCAATAATTTTGTAACTTTACTGAAAGAAACATTATTTCATGGTGAACAGGTGCGTATGCGGGGGATGATTAGGGGGATAAATCCCCAATCGAAAAGTTTGAATTATGATCTTAATTATGCAAGAATAAGTTAAAATGTTTAAAAATTGAACTATCCCAAATAATTAATATTTTGTAAAAAAATACTCGCCCGAAAAAATTTAATTCTAATCTTAACTACTCTAAATTTTTTTAAACTGAATATCAATAAGAATAAGTTAAAATCATTAAATTTAAACATGAACTATCCAAAATAATTAATAAAAGTTTTTAAATGTGATATTTCGATGGTGATATAAATTTCAACATTTTAATAATAAATAGTTTTAATTTTTCGAAATTTGAAAATCAAAATAAGAGACTGATGCCATAATACTACATTCTCGCCGAAATATTTTTCTGCGTACGCACCTGATAGTGAATCATGACTTTTAGTGGTTGATAAGTGTTTCACTCTTATAAATTCTGCAATTTACGCAGTTAAAAATGTCGGTAATCGATTTGGCTGATCGGCTTTATTGCGCCGCAGTGCATTTTCCGATGGCGGTGATCGCAACCAGAGACAAATTTGTATGTCTACAACCTGTAGAATGGTCCCGAGGAGAACCATAATTTAAAAGAGAATTCACAAATATTTCCATCTCTGATTCTTTTAAATAATTTTCGAAAGTCTTCTTTCACCAATTCCTAATGTTATTACCCGATTCTATCCACTCAAACCTCCAAATAATAATCCATCAATGAAAACCAACATTTATAAACATCTTATTCAATTACCCAATATTACTACAAAACATTTAAAATATTCAAATTTCAAAACCGATTCCAAAAAGAAAAAAACAGCAAAAATCCATTGAGATAAAACACATCGAACGATTATTTGTACAAATGAAATTCGAAAAGGAGAAAAAAAAATCGCCATAAAAATAAGAATCGACTCAATCGGATGAGACTTTCGGTATTTGATTAACGGACGCCGCTGAGACTGTAGGAGACGCCGACTGTTTGATTTTACTACTACTACTGTTGGTGTTGTTATTGTCGCACTGATTAGAATCGCTCGCTCTCGACACCCCGGTCCAACTGCTACCCAACGGCAGAGGAATGCTTTTCAACGACGGCGACGTAAACAAACCCGCCGGGAATCGATAAATCGGTAATCTCTGAGAGAAACTGTTCGTCAGAGTCATCGTATTCGTAGTCGGAGTCGGAGCGCTACTGAGATTTGGCATTGATTTGTGTCCAGTGCCGTTACTACCCGAGTGATGATAGATCGCGTTACTCGAATTCGGTAGAATATTCGTATAGTTCTGCATGTAGTACATCGCGGCGTTATTGTACGGCAAAGACGCTTCAGTAGCCGACATGATCGAATTGAACATTTGTCTCACTTGATACTGAGTCGAACTGCCGGAAGTCGGAGTCGATGAGAACGTTTGACTGAACGCCGACGGACTCGGTTTCTTACCGGAATTGGCGATTATCAGATTCGGCGGAAACGAGAATTGATTGAAACAAAGCGATTTAGTCGGCAGACAATTGTCCGATTGTTTCGTTGTCGGTAAAATCGGCAATTGACTGCCGGGTTTCGCCAATTGCCATGAGCATTCTATCGTCGGACAAAATCGATCCGGAGACGATTTGATCAGATCGTCTGATGATTTATTATTCGCGTTATTCGGTCCGTTATTACGACACGATCGGCGGAGATTCTCGCGACTACACGCGTGCGTGTTCCGTAAATGTCGTTTGAGTTGATTGATCAAATCGAATCCGAGTCCGCACACGTTACACAAATACGTTTTGTAGTTCTGATGGACGCGTTTGTGTCTCGTCAAACAGAATTTCCGTTTGAATTGCCGATCGCAAATCGAACATTTATATGACGATTGAGTGTTGGTGGAATTGGACGATGTCGACGGCGGCGGTGGGGGAGGAGGAAGAGGAAGAGGCGGCGGTTTATTGACGGAGAACGAGTTATCGATATCGGGCTTTCTATTGTGTGCGTTGTCGATTGTCGAGCTCGAGTGAGAGATTATGTCGAGAGATTTTTCGCCGGTTTTCGTGTGGATTTCGTCGCCACTTTCCGCTCCGTCGTCGTCGTTATCGGTTTCGAAAGATTTCGTCGCGGTTTGATAATCGAATTGCGTGTCGATCTTCAACTCGAGATCGATGTCCGGACTGTTTTGTTTCGGTTTGTCGATAACTTCTTTCCCGTTGTGACATTCGTCTTCGGCTATGTGACGAAACGTCAATTGCGGTTTGCGCGGTCGTCGTTTATTCGCGCCATTTCCGAGCGATAAAGACGATTTTTCCGATTCGTCGATCAACAACGGACAATCGGATTCTTTCGTTTCGATTTCCATTTCAATTTGTTCGAGTTCGTTATTATTACTATTATCATTATTGGTTATATTAACGATGTTATTTGTGTCGGGTTTTTGAGTCGTTTCATTTGATTTCGAGGAATCTTTTTTCACGAAAGTTTCGTCTAATTTGACGGTGATGTCGACATCGTTGTCGATGTTGATCGACAACAGACCGAAAATCCCAATGGACGATTCATAAGTGACAACTTGTTGGCAAAGAGACGAAATGACATTGGAAATTAAATTCGAAATAGTTTTTTGTAGTTTGAAGTTGACACGATCTCCCTTTCTAAAAAGAAAAAAATCGAAAATATTCGATACAAAAAAGAAAACGAAAAAAAAGTAATAAAAAGAAAATTCTAATCTTACTTATTATTCATTAATAAGAACTTGTAATTAATTTATCAATTTTTGATTGATTTTTTAATTTGAAATATTCGAGCACAAATGTAAATGTATATCGTATGATTAATCGATCAATCGATTTTGTTTTAATACTCTATTTGATATTTAATAATGGAGGATTGTTGAATGTTGTTATGAGATTCCATGGATTAGTATTATTTGTCGTTAATGAATATCGTTCTTTTTTGTAATTAATTATATTTTTTTCGTTATTTTACATATGAAATTGTTTTTGAATAATTTTTGTTTGACTATTAATAAAAAAAATATTGATTAAATTTATTTTTGAAAAGAATAAAAAGCATTTTGCACTTATATTTCCTATCAAATTTTTCGTTAATTTATTTAATTGAAAGAATATTAATGGAATAATAATATAATTTCAAATTGTGAATAAATTTAAATATAATTGGCAATTTATCAACGAAACATTTTTGATGCCAATTAAAGTTTATTAATGTTGATGGATTAACAGTCATTTTCAGAACAACTGATTTAGAAAAAGAAAGATACTTATATATTACCGGTAACAATTACGCAATCAATACGTCATCAATAAATCATTTAAAAACTCTTAAAAAAGTTATCGAGAGTTCATTTTAAACGTTAATTTGAGAACTTAAATATCTTATATTTAGTGCTTCATATCACTTTCTCAATAATTATAAGAATTAATTATTGGATCCTAAAATTAATGTTCAAAATGCACTCTAGACAACTTTATTAAGAGTTTTTAAATAAATTATTGATGACGTATTGATTGTGTAATCATTACCGACTGTATATAAGTAACTCTTTTTTTTAAAACCAGTTGTTCTGATAATCCGACTAAATTAATCAACTTTATTTTACTTTAAAAATATTTAATTTCAAATTGTTTTTTTTTTCGAAAATTAAACAATTTTTTATTGAATATTTTGGTTGATAAAACAATATTGAACGTTTATCAGCCGATCCTTTTCGTATGAATTTTGATGTTCTCGTTTTGTTACATCTCGCAAATGTCAATTTTTGTACATATTATAACCGGTGAATTTCGTCTGGCAACGATGAAAATTAATCTTAATTATGAAAAAAAATTGTTAATTTTGGTGAAAATATTTTTTAATTAACTGTTTTTTTTAAAAATTCCAAAATTAACATTGTTAGGTGAAATGAACTAGATTAAAATGGGCACATACGAGTTTTGACAGAAATAGCATTAAATTAATAAATTATTTTTAAATGAACTTTGTTGAGAGAATTTTATTTTGGTAATATTAACGACATCGATTATTATTGAACGAAATTAATATTTTATCGAAAATACAGGTATGTTTGTTTAAATGAACTTAAATTAAATTAATTTATCAATTCTCAATTGATTAATTTGTTGAAATCTAGAGTCACATTTTCTTACAAATTAATGATATATAATGAGGAATATTGAATCTAGCATAAACTAGTGCTTCTTATACGTTTTGGACTACGGCACACCTTTTACTGGTGAATTGCTGCTTTATAAGAAACTAAAATAACGTATTTCTTTCGAGAAAATTATAGTGCGAATATAACAAAATAAAACGCTTTCGAAATACGTTGATTCAAGTTCATTTAGAATGAAAAGATTTTTCCAACGAGAAAGTTATACATTAGTTGTTTTTGAAATATATATTGAAGTTTTATTGTTTTTCTCAAAATTATATATTTATGGTGAAATAATATATGCACTTTTTTCGTACTGAACCTTTGATTTGTTTCCAAACTACAATTTCCTTCAAAAGAAAGAACAGCACTCATTAAAAATTAACAGTGGAAGACATTCATAAAAAATATAAAAATTAAACTAATTTATACTGGTTTCTTAAATTGAAGTGATTTTATTTAGTGTATGAATTATATAGGCTCAAGATTTAATGATTTACGATAGATTTTAAAATTACTGCAATTTATACAATAGCAAATTAAAATTCAATTTTCGTTGTATATGAGATTAAGTAATAATAAATTTATTTGTTTTAATAAAAAAAGTGATTTTGTAATTACCAAGGACACAAAAATTCCGCGGCATACCGTGGAAAAAAGAAGAATCCACGGAATCCCGCGGAAAATAAAGTTGCATGATCAATGATTATTTATTATAATTAAACATTGTAAAATGTAAAAAACAAACTAATTTAATTTCAATTGCGATAATAATTTAAAATCAATATTAAATTTGTTTTAACATTCGTTTAAAAAATTGTATTTTTATCAAATTTCATTTTACACAAATTTATCATTAATTAGGGCCATTTTACATTAGGTTAAGTGCACTGGATTATATTTAAATCACAATTTTGGAAATATAAAATTTTCAAATAAAAACAATTAAGAAAACAATTTTTTAAAATAAATTTATTTATTTACAATTGCTTTACAATTAATTTATCTCAGTTAATGTCGATTTTCCTAAGGGATGACGGCAATTGTTTTTTAATTATATATTTATGGTGAAATAATATATGCACTTTTTTCTTACTGAACCTTTGATTTGTTTCCAAAACTACAATTTCCTTCAAAAGAAAGAACAGCACTCATTAAAAATTAACAGTGGAAGACATTCATAAAAAATATAAATGTATTTTTATAAAAAAAAATGTATAAAAAGTTATCGAGAGTTCATTTTAAACGTTAATTTGAGAACTTAAATATCTTATATTTAGTGCTTCATATCACTTTCTCAATAATTATAATAATTAATTATTGGATCCTAAAATTAATGTTAAAATTAAAACAATTAAGAAAACAATTTTTTAAAATAAATTTATTTATTTACATTTGCTTTACAATTAATTTATCTCAGTTAATGTCGATTTTCCTAAGGGATGACGGCAATTGTTTTTTAATGTTGCCATAATATTTTTCAAGATTAAAATAACTTTGGACTAAAATTGCCCGACTCCGACTCCAAACTGGTATATTTTTAAAATTTCCGACTCCGACTCCAACGTTGACTCCAACTCCGACTCCTTTTTAGGTCAATTTATAATATTTGTTATTATTTTGTTCGGAGTCGAGTTTCACGACTCTGACTTAGACTCTAACTCCGACTCTGACTTCCCCAAAAATCCTTGACTCCGACTCCGACTCTGCAACCCTGGTTACAAGTAATCTGGAATGGTCATGTGCCGAAATACAATAAGTTTTTTGTTGCGGATGAAAATAGTTATTTTTCCTTGTTTTTATAATGGCTTTTCCTATTCCAAACAGTTTGTTTATTAAGTGTTCTCAGATTTAAAAAAAGAAAAATAAATAAGTGACCCGACCCATAAAATTATACCAACAGTTCAACACGAGTTATATTACATAACACTTTAACACATGTTACTTTTTAAAAAAATAGTTAGCAACAAGTCTTTCTCAATAAATATCCAGGGTTTGCTTTTGTTAGGGAATGCATATATTTTATTTTTCATTCAATGTAATTTAATAAATGTATAAATAATAACAAGAGTTGTTATTATTTCCTTATTTATATTTAATAAATTAAAAAAAATATTAAATTATTTATATTAAAAAATAAATAAATTATAAATTATTTATAAAAAAGTGCAAGGCCTAGAGGCCAAAGTATTAAAATATGCCAAAATAAAAATGACTCGTCGGGAGTCAAAGTTTAAAAAAATAAAAGTATGACTGACTAACTAGGAGTCAAAGATCGAAAAATCAGACTTGCAAAATTAAAGTCCGCAGGATGCAGCAGATATATAAACACTGTCGCTAGAATGCGCATATTCCAATTTTTTTAATTTTTTGAAAAAGGTATTATTTTTTTCATGGAACTGTTAAATTTTTTAATTTTTTGAAAAAAGGCAAGGATAATCTGGAAGAAGAATCATTTCAAATTTTATTAGCGAGAATCATTTAAAAAAATTAATTGGGACTCAAGGAGAAATCAATTTTTTAAATTTTATTTGACAAGAAGTATTTTGATTTTTATTTATTTGAGAGTCAAGAAGAAATCAATTTTTATTGGAAGAAGCGGTTAAAATTTTTCGAGAGCGTATTAAAATATTTGAGAAAATTTGAATGGAATCAATTTACGGATTAGCTTAACGGGTTATTATAATCATATAACTAAAATTTAATATTTAATTTTCCAAATTAAATTTAATAAAATCATATTTCATATTTACATATTAAAATCCTCATTAAACTGAATTTACTAATTGGAGAACTCTGATTAGTGACAAATCAATCGATATAGGCAATCTTTCATCTTTATTTATTTCTACTATTGTAAAAATTGTAATTGCCTTTTAATTATTGAATTTAATTCATAGTAAAATTTCTCTAAATAATTAAACGCCTACAATCAAATTTTTGGTTTTAAACTTCAATCAATATCTTAATCTAAAGACCTGACCTCTCTAGGAAAACCACTTAGAAAGGTGAACCAGAGAAAGAAAAATAATTTTTGTTTGGTTTCCGAAATTTTAATATACTTCTCCGGAGACCCAACACTTTCTTTCTCGTTTTTCATTCACCTGCAAGAACTCTACAACATCACTGCGAGGATCATTCTTTCCGATCATTATGAGAGCGTTGGTTGTCTCAGCTGAGGTGCTCATGCGAAGGACTGAAAAGTTCAAGTTGTATAGAGAAACAAGCCTCTCTGGAAGCGTGCTGTGAGGAGTGAGGGTTACCAAAAAGTTCGCCGCTACAATGCTGAAGGAGAGTTTTAAACTTCAATGTGGGTAAAGTATTTCCAAGACTTTCGATTATTGACCATTGCTCAGCACAGTCATCTGCAAAGCGCT
>MQRK01177927.1:395-14617 GCA_001938485.1 Girardia tigrina
AGGGAGAATGCCCATTTTTACACTACTAACAACAATTCACATATTTAAACAATTTTCTGTTAATTTAATTATCTCGCCAAAAATTAATCTATTAAATTCTTTTCGATTCAATTTTTAAAATCTTGCAAATTTATTAAATACATTTGACATTAAAATTAAAAATTTATTTTAAAATTTATTTAAAATCGTTTCATAACTTATATTAAAATATATAAATTTTTATGACTGTAAGAATATTTTTATTTATAAATAAATATTTAATATTTAATGGGTTTCTTATCATTTTTAATTTTAAGATATTTAATAGATACATTAAAAAGATATTTTTTTTATTTTTAAATAGATATTTAATTTTTTTATGATTTTCTTTTATTATATAATTTTTTAAAATATTTAAAAAGCATATTAACATTAAAATATTTTACCTTTTAAATTAAAAAAATAATAAATTATTCTGGCGAGATGAAAATTTAAAATCCTGATCCATTATTGTAATATATTTAGTATAATAAAGATAATATAAATATCATATAATTATTTATCCTTACACCCCCCTTCTTTAAAAGGCTTCAGCCATTCCATATTTCTGTGTATTATTCGACCTGTTTTATTCCGCATCTTCAAGCACCGATCATGTTCTTTATTAATGATTTCATAAGGTCCCTCATAACGATCCGAACCTTTCTGTCGATTTTCTATTTTCACTAATACCCAGTCTCCAATCTGAAAATTCCGTTTTTTAGTAGTTGTCACTGGTTTTCCCATCTCTAATTTTTTAATTTCATCAATTATCTTCTTGTTATCCAACTCGTAATGTCGAGAACCATCAAGAGTCAATCATTTCTCTAAAATTACTTCCACCGGACTGTATCCAATCGTACTTTGTACTGATGCGTTCATACTGAACTCTATTTCCGGTAGTAATTCTACCCAATTTTTACTTTTTCTTCCTTTTAGTGTCGCGTTTATTGCATCTCGAACGGTTCGGAATTGTCTCTCTATTATTCCGTTCGAACTATGGTGGTATGAACTCGAAAACGCTATCTTAATCAGTCTCGAGTTCGCGAAGTATTGGAATAACCGAGATTCGAATACTTTTCCATGGTCCACGTGAATGCACGCTGGTGCTCCAAACCGAAATATCCACTTCTGTTGTAACTTCTCTATTGTTGTTGTCTCATCTTGATTATTTACTTCTGTAAGGCTAACATATCTACTGAACTTGTCTATTATGCCGAGAACATACTTTTTCCCATTAATGATTGGCATCGGTCCACAAAAATCCATGTAAATGTCATCCAATGGGCTATCTGTTATCTGATTTATTGTTTTTTCTTTTGTCTTTCCGGTGTAAGTTTTTGCTGTTTGACATGTTGTACATGACCGTATTATTGTCTCTGCAATTTTCTTAAATTCTTCCATATCATACTCCTCTTTCATGAATGAGTAAGTTTTCTTAACCCCAGCATGACAAAGAGTTTTATGAAAAAATAAAATACAATCCTTTCTGTATTCTTTTGGTATCCAGATCTTATTATTTACTGTTCTTATACATCCTTCATTTTGTTTAAATCTTCTTTCTTTCGCTTCTCCTATTGCTTTAATAATTTCTATAATTTCCTTACTATCTTGTTGCCACGGGATTGGAAGAGTATCTTCATTTATTGCTAACAGTTGCGTCTTCAATTTGCCAGTTTTAGCTTGCTCGTGCTGTATAAGGCATTGTGAACATACCATACAATCCTTTCGAGACAGTGCGTCCGCATTTTTGTGTAATTCCCCTTTCAGTATTCTAATTTCATGTCCAGACTACTCAAAAAATTCATCCAATTCTGAAATTGTGGGGTAATTGGCTTTTTCATCGTCATCATAAACTCGATCGCTTTATGGTCTGTCCGAAACTTGAATCGGGCCCCATACAAGTAATGCTTAAAATGTTGCGTAAAATGGAAGATAGCTCATAATTCTTTCCTGGTGATGAAATATCCTATCTCGAGTTTTGACATTGATTTTGATCAATATGCAATTACCTGTTCTTCTCCTTTCTCATTTTTCTCTGACAGTACTGCTCCTATTGTGTCAAAAGACGCGTCGGTGTCTAAAATAAATTCTTTTTCAAAATCTGGATAACACAATATCGGCACAGATGTTAATGCTTCCTTCAATTTACGAAAAGCTGCCGAATGGGCTTCTGACCAATGCATAACATCTTTTGAGCTTCTATACATTTCTTCTAATATTTTTGCCAATTTCGAGTAATTTTTTATAAATTTCCTGTAGTAATTACATAATCTGAGGAAATTCCAAAATTTTTTTATACACTTTGGCTGTTCGAATTCCATAATCGATTTTATCTTTTCCGGGTCAGTCTTGATTCCATCTCTGTTCACTATATGACCTAAAAATCTCAACTCTTCCTGAAAGAATTTACATTTCTCTTGATTTATTATCAGTCCTGCCGCTTCTATCAGTGTAAATAGTTTTTCCAATCTATCCATGTGTTCTGCTTTAGTTTTCGAAAATATCAGGATGTTGTTCAAATAAACCATGGCTTCTTTTCACAACATTTCTTTCAAAACGTCCGTCATCAGTTACTGAAACGTTGCCGGGGCTGCTGCAATACCGAATGGCATTCTCGTGAAACAATATTGTCCCACTTTAGTTGAGAATGCCGTTTTTACTTTTGAGGACTCTTCTAATTCCACCTGGTAATAAGAATTCCCCAGATCAATGGAATTGAACCATTTCATACCCTCTAGTGAGTCCAAAATCTCATCAATGTTCGGCATAGGAAATGCCGGTCTCTCTTTCACTTGGTTCAATAACCTAAAATCCAAACATAAACGGATTTCTTTTTTCTCTTTCTTCCAAAAACATACCATTGGTATATTCCATAGTGAAGAGCATTTCTCTATTATCCCATGTCTTTCAAGATTACTGATCGCATCATCTATGTGTCATTCCAGGTGGTTTGGCTGCCTCCGCGGATTTTGCAGAATTAGTTGTCCTGATGTTTCAATTCTGTGTTTAACCAGCGTTGTCCTTCTTATATCCCATCTTCCAGCCATAAAAATATTTTTAAACCTGTTGATACATTTATATAATTTATTTCCTTCCCTTAAATTTAACTTTTCTTTCGCATTCAGAAATCGCATTTTATCGGTATATTTCAACTATTTATATAGGGATTTAAGGCGCAAATTTCTCCATTAGGTTTAGTCATATAATTCCGATCCTTCATTATACTCTTTCTGCTCCATCTCAGTTCTAAACCAATCGCTCTGATCAATGTTATTCCGAAAATAATTGCTGGGAATACCGCTTTTGCCACATAAAATAACTGGTTAACTCTCTTATTTTTCCATACAACTATAATACTACAAGTACCAATTGTTGGGACCAGTGAGTTCTTCCTTCACGTGAGCCTCGAGCCTATTCATTGCACCGGCACCGAGTCAGGCGAAGGAAAAACTCCCTAAATCTAAAATATGATAATGATAATTTATAATTAATTAATTAAAAATTAGAAACTTTTAATTGGTTTTGACCCTTGGATCCTGTCGATTTGAATATTTTCTTGTGAGAATTTGATGGCGTGATTTGTTGATGTGTGTTTGATCGGAATTTTGGCCCTCTCCGGGTTGTTTATATCTGAGGCCTGTTGACTTAGTGATGGATGATTGAAGGTTGACTGTGAGAATTGTCTGCTTGCTGGTCCTGTGAGTTTTTGTAACGAAAGATTGGTATAAATTCATCCAAATTTGTGCACTTGATCAGACTTTTTTCTTTGAATAAATTTTATTTTAAAAAATTTTCGTTTTGTACTTAGGTAATTTTTGGATTTTATTTCCTTTTTTTGAAGTTGATGGAGGTTGGGGAACATCCTCAAGGCTGCCGATCTGTCGATAGATAACGGTAGGGGCTTATAGTTCCTGCCGAGACTCTTGACGATCTGGTAGGGAATATGAATAGGTTGTGAGGTAATTTAATGACTGCCGATCTGTTAATAGATTAACGGCAGGTGCTTATAGTGCCTGCCGAGACTATTGACGATCTGGAAGTTTGAGAAAGTCCTTGTCAAGTTTCATTTCTAGAAGAGAATTCGTTTCTCTCAGCCTCCATCAATTATTTTTTGTTTTTGTTTTTTTTATTTTTATTTTTTTATTTTATTTAATCCACTCATAGTCCTTATTCAGCATGGATAGGAAATATAACGAAAACAAAGAACAACAAAGAGTTGCAAAGAGTAGCAAAGGAGTTGCAGAAATAGAAAGGCGAATGTGCCAAACTGAATGACGAATTGACAAAGAGGAAAACCGAAATTGAGGACTACAGAAAGCATTCAGTTCCTCTATCAATTCACAAACCGGTTGTGGATAAATATTTATTGGGACAACAGAAAATGAAGTCCTTGCAAAACGAGGTCACCGAGATGAGAATTCAGCAAAATATGTCCAGCTACTACAAGAAGGTGATCGAAAAGGTCTCAGAAGAGCAACCGAAAATAATTATTGAAACAGCAAGCAAGATTGGATCAAATACGGAAAAGAAGCCTCTGGTGACGAATCCAAACATTTATGGGTCAATTATGAAAGAGGATATGGCATCATCTTCCTCTGGGGTGCTCAGCAGATCTCAGAAGCGGCGGGAGCAGAGGAAGCGAAAGACTCAAATGTTTCAACAGATCAAGAATGAGCTGCAAGCTGTTTTTAAAACCAGTCGTATTGAGGTTGACGTCCAAGATGGAAAGACCGTTATCAGAAATGACACTAGTCAAAGAGAGTCTTCTGATTTTGATACCTCGCATAAAATTTCGTTGTTTTTTCCAACAAATAATTTCCAAGGGACTATAGAACAACAAGAATGGCTGAACTTTAAGTCAAAACTTGAAATTCGGAAGGAGAATCGTGACCGCCTACAGTTCCGCTCTATTACAACTGGTAAAAGTGAAGAGTTTGTCAATCTATCAGATTTGGATGATTAAGGACGATGGGTGGATTGCCTTTGATTAGCATTTTCTTTTGTTATATTTTAATAAAACAATGTCAACATATAATTTGTTCATGTTCTTTTAACTTTAATCTCTGATATGAAAATGATAAACTCATAATAAGAAATATAATAATCAAATAAAAAAAACATGTTGAGAAAAAAAATAAGATAATCATTAACTAAATAGAAGTAGCATAAGCCAACTTTCATGGACTTAATATATTTAAATATAATGTAAAACCCAATAGGTACTTCATCAGCTTCACTGGTGAGATAATAGGGCCAGATGGGGTACGATATGGATCTCTAATAAGTGTGAGTTAGAGACACTTAGAGGAGAGACATATCTAAATAATATGTTTGGGCAAAATAAACTCAGATGTAAAGCATACCATGAAACACATGAATTTAAATTAATAAAATTAAAATAATCATATAAAATCCAGCACTAATAATATCACACCCAACACAACTATATCCATTCCGCTACCGTTCGCACATATTACCGATGATATTATCTTCTTAATTATTCTAATCTGCAACTTTTGTGCGATTTCAAAATCAATAACATTGATTCGGGCACCTTTGTCTAATAAACAGTTATTTTCCATTCCTTCTATCCTAGCCTTAATACTAAGTCTATCGTTAAATTTACTATAGTCTAATTTTTCATTCGGTGAAATTTCACATTTAACTATCTTATACTCTTGAACTGAACTATCTATAAAATATTTTGTTGTTGATACAGGTTTATTATAATCATTAAAACTACATATATTATAATTATTATATAATGCATTATGATATACATTACTATAATTAAAATTACTATTACAATCATTAATATTACAAATAACCGGATCCAAAACATTCTTACTTTTTAATTTATGGCTCCTTTCATCTCTTGACCTGATAGGGCCTCTGCATTTCCCGATTTGTCTCGGTTACATCCGTCTATCTCCTCTATTTCGTCGATTCCGGCAACATTCGATTTATACCGGTTCGATTTCGAACCGATCGGATCTCGATTCATCAGCTGGCCTTCTTGTTTGAAGCATTTGTACCTTAAATGTCCTTGTCCCTTGCAATTTGCGCATTTCAGATATAGACACTCTCTCCAAATATGTCCTTTGGCACGGCATCCGTAACACCGTTTGACGTTTTCGGGACATTCACGACTCATATGTCCAGTTTTTCTACAAATGAAACATTCAATCACCTTACTCGCCGACGTCTGGTATCTCTGTTGGTTTCTTTAATCATAATTTTCATTTCGTTTTATTAATTTCGTTCGGGACTCCCTAGTTTGTTGGAAACTGTTTGGCTTCCTGAAATTAGATTTTTCCGGCAAAAATTAGAAAAAAAAGAAATTAGATTTGCAAAAATCTTTTTCTATTGCAATAACGTAATTTTCGTTGGATTGTACTACAGCCTTGATGTGCTCCATTTTTCGATCACCGTTTTAATGGAATCCGGAACTTTTGCTTCTTGCATAAAAATTTGCGTCCTGATTGACACATCCTCGACACAGTAGGTGAGGAAATAGGTCATCAATTCATGTTTGTTCCACTTGTGTAACAGTACTCTGTCGACAATTTTTTCAATTTTGTTGAAAAATACTGTCGCTGAGTCGTTTCCCTTCCTGTATGTCATCAATTCGTTGAGATCCTGGATTAGGGACGATGGTCGTTTAAAAGCCTTTCTCAATCGATCTTTGAAATCCATGATTTTGCTATCCACTGTTTCGTACGTGGCTAACATATCTTGGTCCACGAAAGCTTTAACGATTGTCGCTTGAATAGCCTCGTTCCTTTTTTCTCGACAAAAAATCGATTTTGATAGTTTTTCGGATAAAATCATATCAAAGTGATCGATTCAAATTGGCACTTGGAATCGATTTTCAAGATGTCTTTCCAATGTGTTTTGCAGAACAAAATTTGGACAATTCATAGTGAAGACATTATTAAATCAATTCAAATTCTTTGAAAATGTATTTTTCACAAACAAAACTTTTTTATCACAACTACATTTTTACACAAAATCGAAACAAACAAAAAAATCACTATTTTTGCACTTAAAAAAACTTTTTCATAAAATTCTAAAAAAATGTAGTGGAAAATTATTTACTTGCAAATTATTTTTGTTGAGCGACGTTCGGGCCCATAGGAACGCGCCCCAAAACTCCAGCTCACAATCTTCAATTATGGTCCTTAAGAGGACCGTATTTCTTTCGCCGATACGAGCATATCGAAGTATTATTTCTAGGTCTTTCGGATGATCACAGTTAAAATTCAATTTTCCATCTCTGCCAACCGATTGCAACAGATTCCAAAAAGCTTGACTTGCTATTGCCAATTTAAATGCATTTATCATTAATTTTTGAGATCCATTAACGTAAAGTTCCCTAGTTAAAAGCCAAAGCATGTTGAAATTTTTTCTTCTGCAATATTCTGATGGATAATTTGTCTTTTAATATAATTAAAGAAAAATCGATATCTATATTAACATTTATTAGATATCAAAATTCTAATTATAAAATTAATACAGTTAAACAACTAACATTCATAATCAAATTTTCCTTTTTTTACATTTTTATCTTTTTCTCAATAAAATAATTTTGACAACAAAAGTAATTTTTCAAGTAATAATTTGTTGCCTTCTTTTTAAATATAAATATATATAATTCTATAATTAATTTCTTTTAATTGTAAATATATATAAAATTCATTGGAATTGGAATTAAATTCCAATTCCAAATTTTATTTGTAATTTCAATCTCGAACATGTATTTCTTTTTCTTTTACGAAACTTCCTAAAAAAATCAAAATTTTCGAAATAATTTATTCAATTAAAAAAACACAACCATGATTGATTCGACAAAAAATAAGTCATTCAATCACAATTTTAAACGGGCCAATCATATCTCGAAGAAATTGAAATCGGCCAATCATAAGAGGCCACAAATTAACATCTGTTTAACAAAATTACTACGTTATGGTATTATAAAAAACAATAACAAAATACAATTCAACAACCTACTTTTTTATTCCTTTTTCTATTTATTTATTTTTTTATTTTAATAACATTTTTTAACAATCTTTTTTCTCTAATAATTTTTCCAGTGTTTTTTTTTATTTTATTCATTCATCTTGTTAATTGAAGCTGAATGTCTCTATCCAAAAAAAATTTTCTCCTATTTCCAGTCGTTCATTAAACTGGATATTTGATTATCAGACAACTTTAGTATTTCAGCAAGTTTAATCTCTGTTTCTTGTTTGTGATTGCTCAACTAGTGCATCAGATCAACCACTTCTTTACTTTTTCCTGAATCTCGGCTTTTAATTCAGATTCTATTTTTTTCAAATTCAATTTGTGTTTGCGCAAAGTCGGTCGGCATTGTGATTCACTTCTAATCTCAAATCTTCCCCCTTCTAACCGGCGACCTTCTCCTTACTTTCAAAGTCTTTATTGATTCGATTTAATTGCAATTTTCAAATCCAGAGTTAATGTCATTTTTCTTGCTCTTGACGAAACTTCTGTAATTTTTGACAGCACTATTATTATCACAAACGAGATTTTTTCTTGTTCCTATTTCGCTCCTCAATTTCTTTTTCCGAACAATTATGTCATTTAGACGAAATTCAAATTAGTTTTCTGATTAGAACGACAAACGTCTTATTGTAGGATTTGAAAGTTCGAACATCCTGGATCCATTGACAGTAGTGGTAGTGTGAGATATCAACTCGTGAGATCTAAATTCGAGAATTGCGGCATTGAGATTTTCTTTGTCTTCTTTAAGAACGTTCTAAAGCATTCCTTGTCTTTGCAGTTGGTTTCCTTCAATTCATCCGTAAAATTTTAGTCGATCGACTTCAGTAATTTCATCAGAAATATCGTCTCAAATTGACATCAAAGTACTTCTTATACAAATTCTGACCATGGTGGCCGAGTAACGAGCAGATGGTGTTCTTGTTAGCCATCGAGTCGCCGATTTAAGAAAATTCTCTGGATTTTTATTAATGGTACTTGAATTGATGATAGTGTGTCTGTGACCCTTTAGATTTGGAACTTCGACATTGTGGTGGAGTCAAAGCAAGTGATTGTTATTTAAGTTCATGTGCTCTCCTTCTCTTACATTTATTTCAAACCAATTTCCATTTCTCCCCCCCCAGGTAAACCAAACAATGTCTGATATTCTTTTTTTTCACTTTCCTGTGAGACAAAAGTAGTAGTTGATCTGTCAGCTCTGGGCACATAAAGGATAAGAATTTCCGGTTACACTCAGGCAGCTGAGGAGAATCACAGAACTGTTTCATAGTTTTTAATGCATTAGCTATTAAATAATTTACATTAACGCAACTTACGTAAATTTTATTTGTCTCTATATTGACTTTTTTTATAATTGAATTATTTTGTACCAATTCATGAACATTGAGGCGCACCTTAAATTTGAATAACGCATTATTGATGTATACAGAATACAATGGAGATGTGGGACAAAATAGGAGTTCAGAATCTTAATTGACATATTTATATTTGGCTAAATCCATTATTCACAAACAGGAAACCAATTTCGTGTCGGTTAGAGTAATGGTTGAAGTGAAAAATAGTTTCATACAATTAATAGTTTCAAAGAAAAAAGACAATGGTTAATTTTCAAAATGAATTAAAGTCGAATTACTGAAACATGAGATGAAATTGCGAAAATAATTTCAGAGTAGATGTGATGTGACAGCCAGTCAAGTTTAATTTACGAGAATTGGATATAAAATTATATTCTACCGAAAATTTATATTTTCATTTGATAATCTGGATTAATTAGAATTATTGATGAAAAGTAACATTTAAATTGACGACAACCACTGAATGATTTATGATTTTAATAATATAATAATATCGTCTTTGGTTTGCGGAACAGATTATCTCTTATCCTAAATATAAGCAATAATAATTATCAGATGATTCCTGGAGCGGAGAATTGCCAATTTGACCGAACATTTTTGACAGAAATTTATAAATAAAAAGAATATAATGGATTAAATAAAAATAAAGTGAAAATAGGAAAGACAAAACGTTAAATAAAAATAATCTTATTAAATTATATTCACTAGCATAATTAACCATGCAAAAAGGGAATTAATTTTCAAATAACGTAAGCAAAATTAAATAAACTAATAAAATAAATAAATCGTTTTGAAATACTTGAAATTAAAACAAATCAATAATGATAATGGAATTTGTGAAATAATGTCTCTGTTGATTATGTAATGTGAGTTAATTAAATGGTGATACTGATTTCTTAGCACAATGAATTTTTCCATACCAATGAATGACTGGTAATTTCTTTCTTTATGTATGAATGCTGTGTAAATGCCTGGTAAGTAAGTTGTTTGTGTGATTATGTAATGTAATTTGATTGAATGAACCTTGGGATTGCATGTAAGTGTGTATGCATGTTTTGTTTAATGTAAATAATGATTGGTTTGTGCGTGTGTGTTAAAGTATGTGTGTTATATTTTTTATGATTGTGAATTTCAATCACAATTAATTAACATTTTTCAATTTCAATTTGGGTGTCGTTTTTGAATCGGTTAAAAATAAAAAGTTTCATAAAAATAAAAGTTGTGATCTCATTGCGATTTCATTGTTTTTTATCAAGTCCAATTCTCAAAAAAAATATAAATTGATAAACGAAATTTAAATGGATCCGATTTCTTGCGACTTTTTAAATTCTGACATTTCCGTAATCGATGAGCCACTCAATCTGATTCGATTGAGCTTAAATGAGCGAATTTACGTTAAAATAAAAAACGATAGAGAATTACGAGGCAAATTAAATGCTTTTGATTCACATTTAAATATGGCTTTGAGTGATGTAGAGGAAACAGTGACGACTTTGGAGATTGATGATGAGACGCTAGAGGAAATTCATAAAATGAAAGGCGATTATTACCTTTTTCTGTCCACCTCTCTTCCTAAAATAACGTGGAGACACGGTTTCCTGTCCAATTCCTTTGTTTTAAACTAAATATAAATTATTTATTTATATATAATGCCTTGAATTTTATATATTCGAAATTATATTTAAAATAAACTGCAGTGGTATTATTTATTATATTTAGTCATTGATATTTGTAAGTAGAAAATGGTTTTGTAAACAATTTGAGAATATTCTTATAGAAAATATTTTAGTTTTATACGTTTTTGTAGATTATTCGAAATTTTCTCTGCTGGAGTACATATTTGTACTTGTCAATATGGGCTTTCACTACATAGCCGTGACTGATCTTGAGGGTCTGAGCTTGTCGATCCATTCTAAACTCGACCTCCATACAAATGGATCTGCTAAAAAAGAACATTAAAAGCTTTAAATAAGTAAATAGAAACCGATGAATTGTGATAATTTTGTCAACGTAACTCTCTGCATTTTATATATTTTATTTTTATTTTTAATTTATTATTTAATAACAAACAATGATTAATTGTTTATTTTATGGAAGTATTTTAAAGATATAATACATTTCCTATAATAACTTTATTCACAACTGGTCTATTGATATCTAGAGCAGGATTATTTATTAATATTTTATAAATGTATATGTTTAAAAGAAACATAGATTCTGGCAAAAACAAGAAACTTAAGATCAAAGACGAACATACGGAAAGTTTGGATACCAGAATCAAAATGAGAAGAAACGATTACACTGTTACATACACTATTGTCTCCGGCAGATACAGAGTACATCGCAGAAAAAAATGATATTGTACACCGAAATGAAATAATAAAATAAGTTATCGGACAATGTAAAGTATGCCAGAAAAGTAAAATATTAGCGATTGCTGCGAAAGAAGAAAGAATAAGATTGGTTTGCAAATGAACCATTTTAAAAATTATATAAAGATACATGTGGTTTACTAAAAAAATTTGTTTATCTGAATTATTTGAATGTTTTTTTGTGATTCGGCGCGAATTATATTTTTTGTGTAATTGAAGTCCCCGTAATAAATTGTCTCGGAATTGATTTTGAATCTAGAGTTGACATCGTAAATTGTGGAAAATCAAAATTTTTGAATGGTTAAAATTTTTTCGATGAAATATAAGATGATATTTGCCCGCGAATTTGATTTATGTTCCAAGAATAACGAATCTGAGAATTAGTTTAAATTATGGAGTATATCGGAGATGATGAGGACGATTGAGTGCGTCACCAAGACCAACAGTATCACGTTCATTTTTAATATTCCATCGAAACAAATTGGGACGGTTTTGACATCTAAGATCTCATCGGATATATTGTTTTCTCTGCAGACATACTGCATCACTCCTAAAACGATGCAAATGCTTTTATTACAAAATATTTGCTACTTTTGCGATCTCCAGGGATTCTCAGTTTTGAAACTGGTGTTCAATCTTGAACAGAGCCCTCAGTTGACCACCTTGATGTGTGCAATAATAAAAATACTCGTTTTAATTGTCGACTGACTTGATCCGAGATTCTTACCGAATGATTATTAAGTCATGAGAACTGCGCTATTACAACATATTCTAAAAATAGATTCGAATATCCTCAGAAAATCTTTGAAAGGGGATCGGATATTGATCGCTGCTAATCCGAGTAGAAATACAATGGCAGTTAAGAATTCAAACGGTTTTCAATCTCAAATATCGTTTCATGATGTAACGAAATATAATTTAAATGAATTGGTGTGGTTGTGTTGTAAAATTGTGTTCATCAAACAAATGGTTCAATTATGACCGGGATGTGTTGTTAACATTCTCATCTGAATTGATCTTGGAACCATTTATAGAGATGATCAATTTCATTTTAAAGCTTTTGAGTTATGATAACACAAGTGTCAAAGTGTCTGCTGTAAACGACATTTTTGGATCTCTGTTGTCAATATCAGTCGTTTTAAGCAAATTTCAGGAATTCATGGAGTTGAAGAGAACCGACATGAAATTAGATAACAGACATTGTAACAATACCAGTTTTATTACCAGCATTCAAAGCAGTCTTATCGTAAATAGATCGGAGTTTAATAGTCGCTAAGGATCGTTGTGATTTCTGCAATGGAACAATTCGACCGAATCTTGATGACGATAGCAAGAATTATTCTTTCAATTAAAAGGAATGAAATTCGATCGTCAATCCTTCAAAATTTGAATCGAAATTCGACGAAACGATCGAGATGAAGCAAAAGAAAATCGTCCGAAATTCGTTGACAACGGTCGTCGATACCATCGCGATGATTCCTACGATAGAAAGAAAAACCGTGATGTATAAAGTAAAGGTTTAAAATTTTTCTTCCCAACCCGAAAACCACCCACTCGTTCAATGCTTATGCAGCCACGCTGCACACGCTCGCTCATCAAATGTAATAATCATTACTTTCATTTATTCTACTCTAACGATGTCACAACAAGAAAATTCAGTGGCGGTAAAACTCTGACGTTTTCAAGTCAAAAACTTTTGAAGGGTGTTAAAGTAACGACTCTGATTAGTTAACTAACAACCAAGATTCGCGTTACTTTAACAGAAAGAAAATTGATTAAATGACTAACAAAACTAAGCTAATCAAAAAGATATTTTTTAATGAGCTTAGTTATAGGTGAATATAATAAAAATAAACGAATGTCGATTAAAAAAATGTTAGTTTTTAACAAACAACTATATAATTGGTACAACAATTACTTACATCAAATTTGAGAAATACAGACACATAGATTTCGAAAGAAAATAAGTCCCAGAAACTAATGTAAATAGTCCAAAAGTTGTTTTGTAGGTTGGTCTGATAATCACCCAAGAAAAAACGGTGTTATCACCATTTGACGGTTCTGCTGGAATTTATTCCATTATGCGTTTTTAATTATTTCTTTTATTGCTTTTTTATTGATTTTATTATTTTATAATATAATTATATAATTATATAATTAAGCTTCTTCTTCTTGGCTTTCTTTTCTTTCTTGACTTTCTTCTTTATCTTTTAAATAATATGATCATCTTATTCTTCTAAATAAACTAATCCAAAAAAATAAAATAAAATAATCTACAAATTTCACCAGCAAATGATTGAAAGCATAGCAGAACGCATACATAGCAGAAAGGCGTAAAAAAATTTGAAAGTATCGTGTTAGACAAGACTGAATGTTTTTTTATCACAAAAAGAAAGGAAAGTATGAATTACATAAACAAAAGATTGCCAGGCTCATACAAAAAAAACAAATATAT
>MQRK01177928.1:364-11819 GCA_001938485.1 Girardia tigrina
TGATACTGTAAGTTTATTAATTGACTGTACGCAGAACGTCTAGTCAGGTCGAACGAATTGTTTAATATCTTGAAGAACCGATCGCAGCTGCTTTGCGTCTTCTCGTCCGATTCCATATATATGTTCAGTACAACCCCCGATAGTAAAAAAGGGAGATACGGGGCTGGATCAGTAATCTTCTGGATTTTCATGATCATTTCAAATTTCTTCTGCCAAATCCCGAAATTGATGCTTCCATCAAATTTCTCTAAAAACTCCAAAACGATTTTCATATCATTCATTATGCCCGGATAGCTTGTAACACGCGAAAAGTTTATTTTCAAAACAATGTTTAATTGATAATATTTAAACAAAATATTTATCAAAAAAGTAAATATTAAATATTTCAAATAATTAAAATATCTAATATCCAACATATAAATATTTGAATTAATTTTTTATCAGCACATATTTATATATTTTCTATAAATAAATTCGAACAAATTTTCCAATTTTCCTTAATTTTAAAATTATTTTGCCGATCTGATAATATATAGCAAAGTGAATTTCCAATTTAGCCACATGTTTAACGTGTTCTAAATACAAGGTGGCTGAGTTCAGTGATACATTGATTCGTTTAAAATCATCATTTTATGATAAGTATAATTATATGATAAGTATAATGTTTCGAGAACTTTATTATCTACTCAGACTAATCGAGAAAAGTTAGTTAATTTTAACCATTAGAATAAAAAAAATAATTTCGTTCTACTTTGTCTCTCAAGAGGTTTTTTTGATAATATTTCAACAGTTTCTTTTCTCAAATAATTGTCTATATTCAGAAAAAAAAAATTTTATTTTACAAAAATATCATAAGAATTTTTTCTTTTTTAAAATTATTTTATCATCAAAATTTCACTTCGATTCAACATATTAACAAATTTTCGTAATAAACATACAAATATTTTACTCGCAAAATTTAAAAAATTTCAATAAAAAAATTCAAAAAATTATCAAAATAAAAATTTGACAATACTAAACATACCAAGTTAAAAATTTTAAATAAGTGAATAAAAATTAACTGTCAACGAACACTCGATTGGTTGGCCAATCAAAGCGAGTATTTCATTATTCCGGCCAGTCAAAACAAATTCCCTCTCTCCTCGAACAGGCACTAAAACACAGATCCTGCAATTCGGTAACTGACAACCAATCGAAAGAAAGAATCACATGAATCATATTTACAAAATTGAACAAAACTGTTCATTTTGAAAATGAACAATAATCAAATATTTTTAACTTTAAATTAAATTTCATTTACATTTTTGCTTTTATTTAATTTAATTTTAATTCTTTTTAATTTTTTTTAATTATTTAATTTAAATTTTTTTATTATTTAATATCATTAATTATTTATAAAATTCAAACATATAAATATATATAAAAGGAAATATTAAAATTAACATTAAATGACGAATAAATTTTCGTATTTTGTTGTGTTTAATTATCATTTCTTTTAACAGGAATTACAGAGGTAATAGGTGCAATGTTTCTTCTGAAAACTTTTTTTTAATCATTTTATTATAAAAAATACTTAAAATACATCTAATTAGGTTTATATTTTTCCAATTTTTTGCTCTGTGATCGAAATTTTTCTCAAATGATATTTGATTCAACGGTGTTTTAATTGAAATTGATTTTACAACGCAATGGAAATGATGTCAGACAACACTAATTATTTTAATTAGATAAAGGCGCTGGTAAAAATTGAACTTTATTAAGGCGATATTATTCGCTCTATATCCGTACCTTTATTTTTTTACTGATTTATTCATTTTTTTGTTTTAATGTATCTTAAAATTGAGGAAATATGTACGAAAAATAGACGAAAAACAAATCGATTAAAACGAACGTTCATCCAAGAAATAATATCCATGGAAAAAATTTGTGTTAAGTTTCAGTCTAACTTTTTACAGGGTTTTTCTACAAATATAAAACTTACCTTGTTTATTGAAAACTAGAGGACTATCGTTGTTTCACTAGACAAAATAAAATATGTAATGAATTTATATTTTAGAATTTGTATTGGTGAGATGAATAAACGACTGGGATGACAAAATTATGGTCTTTAATTATATGGACATATTTTAGTGACATGGCAGCGAAAATTAAATATCAATTTTCTGTTTTTTTAATATATTTCGATAACAAGGAAACATAGGCTCAGAGTCGTGCTCATAAAGACCAGTATTGCAGAGTGGTCCTCCAGGTACCAAATGAGGCTCGCTGTGATCCACTGTTGTTGAGTTATATAGAAAAATAAACGTTGTCAACGAATCACTTCGGTTTCCGTTAATTTATCTATCCAAATCAAATATTACATATTTACACAATGAGACAAATTTACTTTTTTTAAAACACAGGCGATATTTCAATCATTGGTTGCTGACATTCGCTTTTTGAGTCTTATAGCTAAGAATTCAAAATACTTCAAAGACCGCTGAACTGTTTTCGTTGTTACATTTAATTCATATTTATTCTTTTTTTTGGTGGGAAGCCTGAAAACAATTTTGATTAATTTTCTTTAAATAGAGAACATTTATCCAGTTTTTTACTCTGTACTTTTCATCGAGATAGTAACAATTACCTGGCCCATTGGACCAAAAGACTCATCATCGAATCTTCTTTTATCGACTCCAATGAAACACTTTGGAAGTATTTTTGTTAATGATATTGAATGTGTTTAGTGGAGACTTTGGCAGTACTGAGAAAGGCATGGGACGATACGTGTCACAAAAAAACTTGTTGCTCAAAATTGTTCCAACAAAATAAAAATATTTAAAATACTTGTAAATAAATAAGTGAATTTAAAAGTACTAAATTTAAACAATATGTTTCGTTTATTAAATTATTTCCTTAATGATTGAGCATTTATAGTTTAAACCTTTATAGATTAAACATTAATCTGTATTTGAATTACAGAAAATTATTTAAATTAAAAAAACATGCAGAAGGTTTTATCTATTATTATTGTGAGGAATATTTTGAATGTTGTTTGTTGATTTGGAAATGTGTCTCTCCTACCCAGATGGATGATTAATATTTGAATTTTTATTATCTAAAATATGTAATGTTTAAATTTATTTTTAATTTCAAATAATTTTATAATTTTAAATAAGTTAATTAGTTTTTACAATTTTTAATAAATAAATCAAATTAATATTTTTTAAATAATTAATAATCATTTTAATTTCTAGCCAATAAGTTTTTAGTAAATATTTTATTAAAATTTTTATTTTCCCATTTGCTAAAAAATAATAAGAATTAATTCATTAATCAATTTAGTGTAGAATGCAATCGTACGAAAGTTTTGACAAAGATTGTCTTAAGGACAATCAAAATTGTTGTTTAAATAAAAATATGAAAAGTCAAATTGGTGTTCTTAATAATAATAATAATAATATTATTATTATTATTATTATTATTATTATTATTATAAATAGTAATTGAAATTCTTTTATTTCCGAAACTCATAAATCATTCGAAAGTTATATTAAATTTATATAATGACATTTGTTTGTTCGATTGTCGTTATCAAAATAAATTTTCTGATTATTTTCTTTCAAATTATAATTTATTATTATAAATGAAAACATTGCTCTAAAATTTTATTATATTAATAAAATATTATAACTCCGTAAATGACGTTTCATTTATGATAAATATTTGAAAAATGAAATGTTTTTTTATATTTACAACTCTTTGTAATTTTATATTAAATCTTCATAAATTGTTTTATAAATCCATGTGTATTTAATATTTACTAAAAAATTGAAATAATTTTTGATGTTTTTTCTGTTTCATTTAATCTTGTAAAACCATTTCTCGAGTCATATTAACCGGAATTTAGATATATTTTTAACATAGGAAATTAAAATATTATTTTTTACTTAGATAAGACGAAATTGAATTATATGAGCAATTATAAATGTTTATCAGAGTTTACAATGTTCTCTATATTATTTATTCATTGATTATTGTAAAATTTACATTGTTTCGGTCACAAATTTCTTAAATATTTATACAAATATAATCCGAATTATAAACATTTGATTTTATAAATCATAATCCAAAAATGGTAAATGTGAAGACCATTGCTACTCGTCCAACAATGAAGTGATTCTTTGAAGAGACTATAATATCCAAGGTTATTCATTCATATTAACACATTTTTTCCAATTAAAACACTTCTATTCAAATAATAAAAACTTTTATTCATTTACATAAATACCTTTGTTATTTATCAGTGGAAAAATGTGGATTCTCCCGCACTATCCTCTCGGGGGTGGGGCTGTCAGAACATGTGCTAATCGATAGTGCACATGTACAAGAGTGCAAAAATCGATAAATTCAAAATTTAACAATTTGTCAGATGGAAAATAATTTTGATTGATCCATTGTGTTTGGTGCACATTTAGATTCTCTATTCAATTTTATAATTATTATTTCGATACATTGATTTATTTTTCCTACAATAAAGTTTAAAATACTAAGTGGGGGGACAAGGTATATAGGTTTTGAAGAAGGATTTGAACAATTACAGAGGAATCTTTCTATTCAATGTAGGAGGTAAGATAATGGCACGAATCATTGCAAACAGATTAATGCCACACCTTGAGAGGATACTGAATGACTGGCAATTTGGGTTCAGGCCCAAAAGAGGAACAGCACATGCGATGGGCATCATCAGAAAGGTGCAATAACAAGCAAGATACCGCAATATTAACGTATATAAAATATTTATCAACCTTGAAAAGGTATTCGACAGCGTGTCCAGGAAAGTTCTCTGGGACTGCCTTCAAGGAATGGGAGTGCAGGGTCGCATATTAAGCATTATAATGGATTTTCATGAAAGATTTACAGGAAGTGTTGGTAAGAGCATTTACACAATGGAGAAAGAAGTCCGAAAAGGTTGCGTACTCGGTCCTTTATTATTCAACCTAGTTTTCGACTGCACAATCAAAACTGCTATCCAAGAAGGACTAAGTGGAGGCGTGAAGGTCAAATGTAAAGACGGAGAAACACTAACTGTAAACAGGCTGGCATGTACTGACGACCTGTGTTTACTGGAAGAGGATTGCGGAAACAGAGAAAAACCTAACGTGCCTATATACTGTGTTTCTGAGAATGGGGCTAAAGATTAACTTTGGGAAGACGAAGATCCTTAATCTCAATGGAGCCAGATATGTAACGGCAGGGAACGAACTGAGTACCGGTGTAGATTGGGTGGACGAGTTCTGCTACCTTGGTTCGATCATTGAGAAAGGAGGAGGAACAGGAGCAGACATCAAAGCCAGAATCAAGGAAGGAGCAATAAAGCTGAGAACGATTAGACCAGTATTGAAGTTGTTGTCTATAACAAGTTGTCTATCCGAAACAAAAAGAACATCATCACAAGTTGTGTATTCCCTGTGGTATACTACAGTTGTGAAAACTGGAGGACAAACGTAGAGAACGCGAAGAAGCTTAAAGCATTTCACAATTGGTGTACCAGAAGAAAGCTGGGAATATCGAAGGCCGCGAAGATTAGAATGGACGAGTTATCCATTGGACTACCGAATCCATTGGATATACTATCATAAAGAAGAATTATTCACAATGTGAAGATCGAGATGAATGAATGTCCAGAAGTGGTACAGCAAATCTACGAATGCAAACTTATCGGAGGGAACAAGATAAGCGGACGATGAAAGCAACATCTGGATGAATGCCTCAAGGTGAACATTTACTGGCTCTTCGGAGACCAGTATAGTATTAATAATTTTTGTATAAACATTCAGCAGGAGAGCCTACTAACAACAAAGGCAAGAATAGAGCAAGTCATCAAGCTAAAGAAAGTGGAGAGAAGAGGATATAGAACACGATACGATTAGTTCTCCTTCGACTCAAAGAACACAGCTGCCCGATGGAAGACTGCTATCGTCGATTTGCGAAGATCAAAGAATTGAACAGACATCTCCGGCGGAATCATATCGGAGCAAAGCTAATACCGAGAAAACAGAGACAGAAGACATCCCAGTCATGACAAAAGAAAGGATTTTGCAAGTGCCTTCACTGCCCAAAAAGAATACAAGTGCACAGGATGGCTGAAGATCCAATTACAGAAGAATCACTGAGAAGAAGCACAGTAATCCAACACCCAGAGAGACTTAAACTTGGTAAGAGAGGAAGAGGAAGAGCCGACAATAATCCAATCGAATCCTCAGTTTCTGGACGCAACTGTGGGTATGTCGGGGACCCAGAACGAACAAGACGTTAGAGAAACACACAGAGACTACCAATTACCCGATATGAAGGTAAAAGAAAAATTTCAGTGTCCATTTCGCGGTTGTTACGTGTCTACCGTAACAGCTAAAGGCATGTATAGCCATGGTACCAAGTTCCATGGTTTGTCATTCGTCACTGGAAAGCCGACTGCTTAGAGGCGGAAAGCCACTGACCTCGTAGGAAGCCTATCGGGGGCCCCTTAAGGACTTTACTTAGGGTGGACCCTCTAAAGAGCCTTAGGCTCAATACCTTTGAAAGAGATGGGAGGCCCACATAGGTTTTAAAGGTCGAAGAAAGTAAAATATCAAAATCCTGCTAGTATATATAAATAAAAACCCATATGTAAATAGTCGGAATTCGATTTTAGATTTTCAGAAAAACGCGCGCAAATCGATTAACAAGGTGTTGTGTTTTATAGTGCAAAGTGGTGCAGAATGCCTATAGGTTTTAGAAGTCTAAGAAAGCCCAATACCAAAATTCTGCTAGTGCAGATATATAAAAATCCATATGTCAATAGTCCAGATTCCTTCAACATTTTCGAAAAAAAAATCACAAATCTATTTTCCGGTGCACAGGGTTAGAAAGCACAATATGAAAATTGTGCTCATACAATTAGACAGGAACTCATACATGAATAGTTAGATTCCATTTTAACATTTCCAAAAAAGTGAGATTGATTTTTCGAATTTGTGTTCACTATGTATGCAATTCGTATGTACCATTGTATGTACATACATGGTGCACACATATCCGAAAAATCGATTTCTACTCACTTTTTTGAAATGTTAAAATGGAATCTGACTATTTTTGCATATGTGCAATAGAATACATTATAGTTCAAAATACTTTTCTGCAACTTTCCTTGAGTCTCATAAATCGTATTAAGTCTCGCAACGAAAAGTCGATTGAGTCACAATTTACAAAACTTAGGATCCGATAAATTGCATTGACGCGACTTATCAACGAGAAGTATTTGCGAATTCGAAAAAGAATCTTATTTAAGTCTTTAAAAAACTTTAAATTTCAATCCATAACATCCTCCTCCCTTGAACCGACGTAGATAGATCAATTTCGTTTTGTATATTTCAGTGGGAGCTCCATGATATTTATAATTTTTTCCGGAGTACCAAAACATTTAGGCTATTCGTTGGAACATAGCTATAAATTGTTCTTTTATCCGCTGAAACAACTCTTAAATGGCAGAAATGTTTCCGATAAATGTCCTCAGCATTTTATTTTTCTTAGTTGAAAATCACTAACAGTGGTTTTAACATTTTTCAAAATCAACTCTACAATTTAAAGTTGTACGAGTTTGCGTTTTTTTTAAAAAAAATTATAAACAAATATTATATATTATATAAATGGATATCTCGAAAGCACTGATCGAGTGTGCTGTTTCACAAACGTTTCACACACAAAGACACACGTTTCACAAACGGAACGGTCGACCCAGCGACCGGTTAAATCGATTTATATTTCGGTTGCTACCACAACCGGGACGAAAAAGGTCGAATTCGATTATTGGACGTTTGACAAGTTCCGCTATTAAGATTTCGTCGCTGGAAAATCAATATTCAGCCAAAGGCTTCAGATAAAATACTCATTAAAGGTTTACTGATACTTTCTTCCAAAAACAAACAAGATTTTCTTTCACTAAATTCAATTTTTAAAGGGTCTTTTGAAATTCGTATTGTCATAAAGATGATCCACATTGTGAATGTAATAAATGTTCTATCAAATTTGTGAGTGCTCTTAACAAGGACAACGTTTTTCGAGTATTGTTTCAAAATTTATCCATATTGTACAAAATAATTGAGTAAAAAATAAAAATATTTAATTTTTAATTATATCGGAAAATTTCACAAAAAAAGAAAAATATGTGAAAATTATTTTCATAAAGAACCAAATTCTTCGATAAACTTTCTTTTTATTTAAGTTAAGACATTATACACAGAATAAGCAACGAAACCAACATAAAATACAATTATCAGGAGCCTTATCAAAGAGCCTTGTTTCATTTATTTCGCTTTGTTTTTCCTCGTTAAATATTTAAATTTCCCCTTTAATTGAAGCACCGAAATCTTTGTAAGTTTTCAATGTTTCTTCCTCTTGTTTGTCATTGTTATGACCGCCTAAAAATTGATGGAATTTCGGAAACTGTTTTTCAAATGCCAATTTGAAATTGTTACTCATTGTTGAATATACAATAAAGTTTACACAACAAGAGAAATAGGATAAAGTTTGGGAAATAATTTTCAAATATCCCATTAAAGGAGACATGAAAAATTTTGATCTAGCGACATTGAACCAAGTGTTGAGAAAATGAGTTGGTAACCAACAGATGCAATACATTGTGGAAATGAAAATGATTAATTTTGTTACTTTTGCAATAACTCTTTGCTTCTTAATTGTGACCCTTGATCTCGAACTTCGAAGAGAATCGATTTGTTCCTAAAAATAATTAAAAAATGGTTAAGTGAAACTGTTTATTAAAAGTAAAGGAATTTTTATTTAAATAAATAATATTTAGCCCTTAAGTGTATGCTCATATGGGGTCCTCTACTGACACCACTTACTTTGATTAGTTTAATGATAAATTCGAATATATTTTCAAATAAAAATGAATTAATATAGTATTTACAACATTTTATTATGATTGTTCGTCTTTTGATATAATAAAATTAGAACGATTATTATTGAGTATTGAGAGAGTACTTCGTGTAAGACTTAATCTAGATTGTGTACAGCAAAAGCGTAAATAAACTTATGAGGAATTCCTTCAATGCATACGAGAAAAGGCAATGAGCCTCAGACAACTACATCTCTCTGTACATCGGTCGTTCATAGGAAATATTATAAGGGCAGACGGTAAATGCAGCCTCCCGCAGGGTGATGACTTATTCAACTCGAGAGGGACAGTGTTCATCTTAGTGTTGTGGTGCGTAAAGAAAAGCATAAAATGGATTCGTTTCGCCCAACAAAATTGTTTGGTAGATTACTGTACTTCTGGTCCTAAGAAGTGATCTTCATGAATTCTAGACGTGAAACACGAGTACAATAGTGTGAAAATAGGTGTGCAGTGAATTGACAAAACAGAGGTAAAGAAAAGTGGGTGTATTTGAGTAAAAAAACTGTACAACTGGTCCCAGCGAGCGACCTATGTTGGTTTCCATACACGAAAGTGGGTCGAATACTATAGAAACGGGAGTGCTGTGAGATGGCTATAACAAAAAAGGATAACTAATCGATGAAGTAGTTGAGTCCTCAGGTAACGGATTGAAGAAGTTGTCTGGGGGTATAGTAATAGTGCCTGTGTGACGTGTGTGGTACCTGTGACGCGTGCGGAGACGATCAATTATTTGAAGGGTGCGGAAGAAGCCGCGAGTGAAAGAACCCCAGTGGAAACGAGGGCACGTGTAGAGGACGGCTTAGACCCAATGTATGGTGCGAATTAATACATGTGTAGAACCGGGAACTTTTCCTTACAGATAAAAAAACCAAATAAATTACAAACAATTTATACATACAACAATTTGCTGTAGTTTTATATTCACTGCACATACAAACCTTATACAGTTGATGCATGTGACATTCACTTTTTTATCATTTTCCGATTACATCTTCCACGTTTTTTTGAAGATTTAGTCGTTCAAGTTCGTGCTCTAAATTATCATCTAAGACAATTCTACAGTATTTTAGAGACAATTTTTTATGCAATTTATGAAATTTCAGAGTAAGGACATCTCCTAATTGTGAAAGAAACGAGCGCCTTCGGGAAGAATGATTTTTTTCAGAGTTATTTTAAACATATACTAGAAAACTGACTTATCTCTACATGTGACGGCTACAATGCTGTGACCATTTTATATTTCGAACTGTATCTGGTTTATGCCTCATAAAAAGTTCATCAAATTAGTCATAGTCATTGTTCATACTGAATAATAATTAAACATTAACAATAATTAGTGTTTTATTATTTTATTGATGCGATTTACACAGAGCAAATCATATTATATTATTTATATTTGAAAAAATAATTAATAGTTTGAATTTTGTGGAGTAAAAATATAAACCGTACCAGGCGACAAATGCACAAAAATGTACAAATAAAAAAGTAATTCCAAAATTTGTATTTCTGGGGTCCTCAAATACATGGGCCTGTAAGGGTTAACTAATTAATTATTATTTTGAAAATATAAAATAGTTTATAAAATAGAAACTTCGTTAAAATTAAATGTTGTAATAAAAGAGAAATTTTTAGTTTAAAGTACTTTTTAAATATAAATTCAAAAATAAAAATTAATTATTAATTTTATTTTCTAAATCTTTCTTTCAATGAGTGCGGTTAATAAAACAAAATGCCGATTGTTGATTAGCTTTAATTTAGAAATGTCGTCGAACAAATTAAAATTAATAGAACATTATTTTGTTTTAATGAACTAAACAGACCGAACAATATTTTCAAATGGGTATTTCTAAAATTTGAGAAAGAAATTTTGTTTGAGATTTATAATTCATAAATTTAATATTATATATTTTTTTAAAAAATAAATAATATTCAAAAAAATAAAAAAAAATCATAATTTATAATGTTGAATATCGATAATAAGGTTCATTTGTGAATTTTTAATATAAGCCTCAAATTGTAATGAGAATAAGTTTGTTTTTGGTATATAAATTAAATTTATAATACGATATTTCCTGTTGGTCTAAACATATTTGCGTTTTTATGATAGAAATATATGCTTATTGTACAATATGACGGACTTTTCTTGTAACCTTATTTTTGATAGATCAAAATATTCTTGGAAAGCAGTTCAGTAGCAGGTCGTTTTTTGCATTGAGACATAAACTTTGAATTTTACATTTACTTTACAGTGCGGTTCATAAGTAAGTTCGCACCCTAACAATTTCAATATATCTCAATAAAACGATGAAAAAGTCTTTATTATTTTAATTGCATTGTTTAAAATGATTAAAATTGATCATAATCTTGTATTTAATTTAAATATTTATAGATTAATTTCATGTTTGATGTTTTGTTGGTATTTTAGATTAAAATGGTTTATGCTAGAATATCCATCGAAAACAGGATAATCATTGTGTCGCTTAAGAGACAAGGACGGTCTGTAGCTGAAATTAAGAATAT
>MQRK01177928.1:31420-47302 GCA_001938485.1 Girardia tigrina
GTATTGATGCCAACGGTTCATACTTTGATTAATAAACTTTTGTTTCTGTGAATTTGCACGTCTTTGAAGTTTGTGTCCCAAAACCGCCATTATTTTTCGACCAACCTAATATTTAAATAATATCTTCCTCCAGAATTCCAGGAATAACGGGTTGACTGCGTTACGACAATTACCGACAGTTGCAGACAATCAAAAATCTTTGTTATCGTACGTTAGTCACATAATCAACTTCAGAATGAGGCTTTTATATTAATGATAGAAAGCAAGCTAATAAAAAATGGAAAAGTAATACGCAACCCTTTTTAAAGAAGAAGAAAATATAATCCGTAAAATGATTAAAAAAAACTTATTTAAACTAATCGATAAAATTCAGCATAATAGTTATTATACAAAAAAAATTTTTAAAACAGGTTTACGAAGTGTAGGTCTTTACAATATTTTTATGTAATAAAACAATTTATTATTTTCAAAATTATTAATTTAATCTCATAATTTTAATTTGACATTTACAAAACATACATACATAAAAGAATGTTGTATAGATAATTATTTTAAAAATTCAAAAGATTTATTATTATATTACAAATCCTTTCTTGTATTTTATTATTTTATTAATGTTTTTGTAAAATAATTATTATCAAAATATTTAAGTAAAATATTTATAACATTTTAAATTAATTAAAAATTAAATATTTTTGACCAAAATATCTTTTCTTTGAATTTATCTAAATAAAACAGGAAATTTTATTTTAGATTATTATCTTAAATAATAAATATTTTTCAAGTAAGTATTATTTATGGAATATAACAAAATTGTTAAAAATAAAACGTTGAATTGAATTAAATTTATAGAAAATATAATTTTTTTATATATTATTAAAAGCTAAATAGTTTGTGAAAAGAAACTCTTTTTCAAGTTTTAAAGTTTAACATAAGAGAAATAAATATAAGAATTTAAAAAAGAATAAATTTATAAAAAGTTAACAGCACTTTAATAAAAAAATGATTCATTGCGTCTTTTTAAGTTTTTATCTGTTTTGATTTATTTTTCTATTTTTTTAATTTTTTCAATTTTCTATTAAAAATGTTTTTTTAAATCTAGGGTATTTTTGAAAATGTTTCTAAAAAATTATTTTTGAAAAATTTTTACCGCATAAAAATAAATTTTATATCAATTTTTTTTCCAAATATTTTTATAGTATCAATTTTGTTTTAATTCTCTTAAATAATTAGCAATTTATCAGTAATAAATTATTACAGGGTGACTTTAGAATTGACCTAAAGATATATTTCTAGATTTTATTATCACAGATTTTGGACTTTATTTTGACTTTATTTTTCTTATACAAAAATTTACTATAAAACAGAGTTAATACAAACCACATTATTTTAATACATTTAAGATAGGAAAAAGAGTTTTTTCCAAAGCAAATTTATTTCTTCTAATCACAAAAGAATTATTAATGGATAAAATTAATCTTCTTAGCTTTTAAGGTATGTTAAACGCGAATAGCGAACTGCGTTTGATGGAAAAAAGTCCTATCTTTCCGAAAAAGTTTTCCATGAATAGAAAAGTACCGTTCAACATCAATCGAGCAACAATGAATAAGTGCTGGGTGAAATATCATGTTGCTTAAGATAGACGACATTAAGTATTTCGTTCTTTTCTAAACGTTTTGCAATGTTGCGAGATACAATGAATGGATCATCTTGAAAAGATACCGTACTTAAATTTTTGTACGCGCTGTTATAGTATATGAGCTGCTTTCGGTCATTTAAACATAGTTTAACAAACTAGCATATTTTGTGATGTTTATCAACTTTTCTACTAAGTTCTCATGTGTTAAGTCCGTTCTGACACAAGTAATAAGAACTTCAATATCTGTGATTTTCTCGACAATAAGTTTAATTGCAGGCAAATGATCTGAGTACCATCTCGCTGCTTCAAACAATGTCCCTACACGTTAGGTATCGCCTGAGGTATTTGGCGATTTCATCAAAAAGCAGACAACAATCACGATTTTTATTTAAAATATTTTAATTTAATTTAAAACATTAAAGAAAGAATTATTTCAATGAAATACAACTAAATTTATATTTTATTAAATAAAATTCTGGCTTTTTAAAATTTTAATTGTATATTTTTTACGCTAAATAATTAACAACTAGCATTTTTCAACTTTTTGATCGAAAGTCAAATTTAGACCTTATTTTGACTTAATAAATTCCCTCACAAAGTACTAACACTTAAAGAATTAACAAATTTGTGTATAATTTTAAAAAATAACTTTGCCTTTCAATTTTGACTTTATTGACTTATGGTAATAATATTACTCATTTGAATTTGCTTTTTATTATAATCACATATAAAAAATTTATATTTCAGTTTGCATTTTATTATTATATTCTAACAATTCGCGAAAAAGATTTCTACTATTATTTACCATAAAAATAATATAAAAATAACCCGAATAAGAACACTTTGGTTAATATCAAAATGGTTTTTTCATACATGTATATATAAAATACAATTCTAATAAAAGTTCAAGTTTTAATTTTAATTAACAAAAAGTAAAACAAAAATAAATGAAATAAGTATCGTTTTCTTATGAAATTACAGTATCCTTTTTGTGAGTAATCTTTTGTATGAATGAAGAGGAAATGTTACAAAATATAGATGTAATTTTGTAGTTTTTATAAAACTGCAAAACATCATTATCATAACAGAAAGATGAACATATAATTATAAATAATAAAATATATTTGAAAACAACATACTACTCGTATAATAATAATAATATCAGTAATAATAATTATTAGGAACACTCATATAATTTCCAATACTTTTATTGACATCACAACTCGAATTTCCTCCAGGACAATTTTCCACAAAATTTGCGTAGCTCGTCATCGTTCTTGATTGATAAATTTTAATTCTATTTCTAAACCTCTAATTATTCTAACAAATTAAAATTATTTTCAAAAATATTTTTAATTCATTTTAAATAAGTTATTTACTATTAAATAAATCTTTACGTTACAATCCACTATTAATTTAATCCACTATTTAACCGTTAACCTCATACTACCGGCCGGAGCGGTCGTGTCCACTTTTATCTATATATATCTTTTCCTAGAAATATAAGTAAAAAATTTAATTTTTAATGAAAAATATTATTATTGATAATTTTATTCAATTTAACTAATTTAAATATCGTATAAATTGATACCGGCTTCTCAGGCCGGTAGGCGAAGGATGACTGACAAAACAGTAGTATGAGGTTAACGGTTAAAATATCTGAAATCCGTTTCAAATAGATTTAAAATATTTTGATCAAAAGATTACTATATATTTATTAATTAAAAATATTAATTTAATTTTAAAGTTGATATTTACATTGTTAAGAGACACGATGATTTTCTAAAATATATTAATACACACGACTAAACTAATCACTCAATTGACATATCTTATATACAAGCACACCTCGATCCGGTTGCATAACTGGAATAGGGAGATCTACTGGGTTAGCACTACATGATTGACACCGCACACTATTACATGCATACATTACATCATCAAACTTTCAATCAACTGTTATTCAATCTCATACTTCATAATCATGCATACTTTCCACATACATCTAATAATGATAATAATATGTTTATAATAATAATCTCAATAATAATTAGCAACCATAATAATAATAATTCACATATCCTTACATCCCCCCTTTTAAAATCCCGTATCCATTCTATATTCCTTATTATATTTTTCCAATCTTTGCTTTTTAGTCGATAACTTCTAGGATGCAATATTTCTATAATTTCATATAGACCTTCATATCTCTCTTCCATTTTATTACATTTTTTTTCTTTATTAACACCCATTCTCCTATGTTATACCGTCTATTCGTTATATTTTCTTGAGTGACCAAGGTTTGTTGTATTTTTATTTTAGACGTTAACTCTTGTCTTCTAATATTTCGGTCTGTTTTCCGCTCTTCCTGTGGCTTATCTTTCTCTATTCAATGACGGTTACTAGTTTTTCCAAAAACTATTTCTGCTGGAGATACTTTTGTTGACTGTTGAACTGTTGCATTAATCATAAACTCTGAATCTGGTAATGTATCTGTCCAATCTCCTTTCCGGTCTGTCATAATCAAAGCTATAGCATCTCTTATTGTTCTAAACTGTCTTTCTATTAGTCCGTTTGTTTGGTGATGGCACGGACTTGACTGTACAATGGATTTATGATGCGTATTTGCCAGTCCCTTTATAATGCTCGATTCGAAAACTCGTCCTCTGTCTGAGCGTATTATTCTCGGAGCTCCATATTTAAGTATCCACTTTTCTCTTAATATTTTAGCCGTGGTTTTTTCGTCTTGATGAGCAATGGCTGTGAGCGATACATATTTACTAAACTGGTCTATAATTGCTAAGATGTATTGCTTGCCCGAAAACGATTTTTTTAAAGGTCCGCAAAAATCTATGATTTTTTTTCTTCAAAAGGTTCCTCTGCGAATTGTTTTATGATCGGTTTCTTTGTCTTTCCGGTCCATGTTTTCCGTCTTTAACATGCTTCGCATTTCTCCACGACCTTCTTTACTGCATTCTCCGTGATATCCATATTGCAGGTTTGTTTTGCAAAACAAAATATTTTTCTAGCTCCTGTATGGCACAAGTCTTTATATAATCCCATAATGAATGCTTGATTTATTTCTTTCTTTTCTGTGGTGGGACTACATTTTGCATGACTTTCAACGGCTAATAATTTTGTTCTATTATTCTCTGTTTTCGCATCCTCATAAGGTGTCAAGCATTGGTTACATGTACGATAGTTACTTCATGATAGCGCGTCCGCGTTAGTATGTAAAACTTCCTTTCTATACTCCATCTGTATATACAGTCCTCTTAAATAATTCATCCACGTTTGAAATTGGGCTGTGATGGGTTTCTTCGTCCTCATCATAAAGATTATTGCCTTGTGGTCAGTTCTTTAAATAAATCGCTTCCCGTAGAGGTAATGTTTGAAATATTGAGTAAAATAATAAATCGCTAAAAGTTCTTTTCTAGTGATGCAATATCCTAACTCATTTTTGTTCATGGCCTTTGATCCATACGCTATAACTCTTTCTCTACCGTTTTCGTCAAATTGTGAGAGCACCGCCCCTAGTGTGTCGAAGCTGGCATCTGTATCCAAAATAAAACTTTTCGTTAAGTCTTGGTAGCTTAATACCGGTGAAGACATCAGTTGTGATTCCAATTTCCTAAAACTTTCTTCACATTGATCCGTCCAAACTAATGTATCTTTCGAACTCCCTCATAATCTTTCCAAAACTCCTGACTGTTTAGCATAATCTTTAACAAATTTCCTATAGTAGTTGGCCAAACCCAAAAAACTTCTCAATCTCTTTACACATTTTGGAGTCTCGAATTCTTGTATTGCTTTAATTTTTTCGTCATCTGTTTTAATTCCGTTTTTGGTTACTATATGTCCTAAAAACTTTATTTCTTCTTTTCAAAAATTAAATTTTTTTTTCTGAATTAAATTTTAGTCCTGCATCTTTTATTTTATTGAATATTCTTTTGAGTCTCTCTCTCTTGTTCATCACTAGAAAAAATTAGTATATCGTCTAGATATACAACCGCTTCTCTCCAATTTAATTCCCCTAAAACTTCTGTCATGAGTTTTTGAAAAGTCGCTGGGGCCGCTGCCATGCCTAACGGTATTCTATTAAAACAATACTGTCCACTCTTAGTCGAAAAAGCTATTTTTAACTGCGATTCTTCTTCTAACTCAACTTGGTAATACGCATTACCCAAGTCGATTGTGCTAAACACTTGCGCTCCTCTCAAAATCTCAATCATTTCATCGATATTGGGCATAGAAAAAAGTGGTCGTTCCGTAATCAAGTTTAACGCTCGAAAATCTAGGCAAATTCGCAAATCCGTTTTATTCTTCTTTAGCACACAAACTAAATGGCTCTTCCATGCTGAATCACATCTTCTTATTATGCCTGATTTCTCCATATTTGTCAACATTTCACTTAATTTTTCTTCTATGTGCACTGGTTGGCGCCTATGATTTATAGCTACGGGTCCTCGATTTGTCGAAATTTTGTGTTTTACTAGTGTTGTATGTCCTACATCCCACTTGTCTTTCATGAAGATTGAGCTAAATTCACGTATTATCTTTTCCAACTGCAAATTTTTATGAGTTTTATATTTATCTTCAATGCTCAGCACTTGTTTCTTATTCTTTTCTGAATCTATTCTTAAATTTATATTAAACGTCGTCATCATTTCTATTCCCGCAATAATTGATGGTTCGATATGTGCCGCAACATAAAAACGTATTATTTGTTCTATTTTATTTATTGTAATTTTTAAAAATATCACTCCCAGAATAACTGATCGACTGTCATTTGCACATGTGACATGTATATCGCACTTTACTATTCTGTCATTCATTTTCAATTTCTCAATAATATTCAGACTAATTACGTTTATCTTTGCCCCTGTATCTAGTAAGCAATGTTCTTTAATGACATCCTCTAACCAAATTTTTATACTAGGCCTACCCTTCATTACCTCATATGATATTTATGTGAAAACGTGGGGTCTCCTTAGATTTAACTCCAAAAGTGAATTACTACCATTAACATCATTAGAACTGCAAGAATTATAATAAGGATAGTTACTATATTTTAATGATAATATTTCATCACGTCTTTCTTTAATACAACATACACTCAAAGTATCATAAATAAAATCATTATTAGTAAAAATATTATTAGTACATTCACACTCGTTTCGAATTGCGTTATTTTCCGTAGCAATTTCGTAAATAAAAATATTATTATCACCACACTCATTTTCAGTACATTCAGCATCCTTCAAAATCACAAATTCATTATCTTCATACACAATCGCATCATAACATTCAGTGTCAATTACATACTTACTTAACCCAGATTGATAGCTCCTAGCGCCTCCCTGTAAGCCGCAGCCTCTCCTTTTAAATTTCGATCAGTGCTCTGGGTTTCTTCCTCCATCTGTACCGTCCGATCGTCCTCGAACATATTGATTGAGTTCATATGACGCATTTTGTCTTCATCATGATCCTTCGTTGGGTGGTCTTTGTATCTCCCACTATTGTCTTGACCAAGATTTTTGTTGCCATATATCTGTTTGAAGTATCCCTGTCGATCGTCAAAAGATTTTCTATTTGACCAGCATTGATATTTGAAATGTCCACTTGTTACACTTGTTGCATCTTATGCTCGGGCATACTGCGCGAATGTGGCCTTCTTCTCTGCATTCCCAGCATCTGCGAACTCGACTGGACCAGGATTCCGTTCATAATTTGGAAGTCCTCTAAAACGAAGCAATTGGTTTACGTTACTCGCGCTCTGTATCGTCTGCCACCTGAAATCAGTCTCTTGTCTTGGTTTTCTTGCACAATCGGCATATATTTCTTACGTGAACTGCAGCGAATGATTTTTCGCTTTCTAATTCTTTCTTTATTTCTTCCATTCTGCAAATCACTTCCTTGGCCTTGTCCAACGATTTGACATCTCGCATCTTGAGTTCTTTCTTTGTTTCTCTATTTTCAATTGCATGTTGTGTCAGGAACAACATTAATGTAGGCTTTGTTAACTTGTGTCTGAGAATATTATCAACTAACTTTTCGATTTTTTCAAAAAATTGTGAGCAATTCTTGTCCGATTTACGGAAACGTAACGCAGCTTCCAAATCTACTGCTAAATTCTTTTTTGGTTCAAACGTTTTTCGGAGTCGGTCTTCAAATCCTTCAGTTGTGCTTTGGGTTTCCTCATATTGGGTTACTAATTCAACTGACAAGAATGCTTTTGTCAGCGTTTCCTGAAATTCTGGAGGCTGTTGAGAGAGCTCGAAGAATCTTTTTAATTCCAAAATAAAATTATCCAGGTCTCCGTTTCTCTGAAATGTTTCTGGTGGTCTGATAAAATTTTATACTCGGTTTGTGGTCGACATGTTAAGAGACAAGATGATTTTCTAAAATATATTAATACACAAGACTAAACTAATCACTCAATTGACATATCTTATATACAAACACACCTCGATCCGGTTGCATAACTGGAATAGGGAGATCTGCTGGGTTAGCACTACATGATTGACACCGCACACTATTACATGTATACATTATATCATCAAACTCTCAATCAACTGTTACTCAATCTCATTCTTCATAATCATGCATACTTTCCGGTGCGGCGACTTTACCGCGGTGACTTTACCGCGGGTTACTTTATCGCGGAAAATTTACAACAAAATTGTCAATAAGTGAACAATGTCATCTAAAATATGAATAAAAAGTTTTAATTATGTAATGAAAAACAATGAATCATACAAAGGTTTTAATTTTAAAACATAAATGGATACAAAATTTCAGATCAACATGACATTTAATTATTTTTTTTATTATAAAAAATAAACAAACAACATACGAAAAATTAGTAAATTCCAAATTTAAAAATTCAAATAACATTCTAGAACAAATGAATAACACACGAAAAATATGTAATGTGTAAATAAAAGAAAGATACAAAAACATTAAACTGGAATAGTAAATATATACTTTAATCGAAAAGTCTAAATTATGAGCAACGCCTTTTCCATTATTTTCATAAGCTCACTTTCTCTCTCTCTGTCTCTCTCTGTCTCTCTCTCTCTCTCTCTCTATATATATATATATATATACAGGGTTGCCAACTAAGTTTTTTTCCAATACATTTGTCGTTGTATCTGGAGATCTATGACCGCTAAGAAATCCAAATTTGGTGTGCATATTGTATGATTAAAACACTATAACTATCAAAAGTTTAATAATATTTATTTCAGTTAACATAATTTCTGAGGAGGTTCAGGAGAAACTTCAGGAGTGGTTGAACACCAAGGCCGGATCCTTTTTCGAGAATGGTATTAATAAGTTGCCAGGACGTTGGCAACGTAGCATTGGCAATAATGGCTGTTATTTTGAACACTTGGCTGATGATGATGAATGATTGGACATTATATTTGATAGTTTTTGTCATTTTCGGAAAAAAACTTAGTTGGCAACCCTGTATATATATATATATATATATATATAGAAAGTGAGATTATGAAAATAATGAAAAAGGCGTTGCTCATAATTTAGACTTTCGATTAAAGTATATATTTACTATTCCAGTTTAATGTTTTTTTATCTTTCTTCTATTTACACATTACATATTTTTCGTGTGTTATTCATTTGTTCTAGAATGTTATTTGAATTTTTTAAATTTGAAACGTACTAATTTTTCGTATTTTGTTTGTTTATTTTTTATAATAAAAAGAATAATTAAATGTCGATCTGAAATTTTCTATCCATTTATGTTTTAAAATTAAAACCTTTGTATGATTCATTGTTTTTCATTACATAATTAAAACTTTTTATTCATATTTTAGATGACATTGTTCACTTATTGACAATTTTGTTGTAAATATTCCGCGGTAAAGTCGCTCCTGATAAAGTAACCCGCTGTAAAGTCGCCCGCGGTAAAGTAGTCCGCGGTAAAGTCGTCCGCGGTAAAGTCGCCCGCGGTAAAGTAGTCCGCGGTAAAGTCGTTTGATGTAAAGTCACCCGCGGTAAAGTCGCTGAGGTAAAGTCGGCGTACCATGCTTTCCACATACATCTAATAATGATAATAATAATCTCAATAATAATTAGCAACCATAATAATAATAATTCCCACATCCTTACATACATTTTTAAATTGTCCGCATAATCCGACAGTTGAAAACATTCAAAATATCAATCTTTCATCTGGGCGGGAGAAACACAATTCTAAAAACAACATACCAAAGACAACATACAATACACACTATTCAAAAATATTCCTCTAAATAATAATAATAAAAAAATACTATTATTAATTATAATAATTATAAAAGTGAGCTGACAGATTAATAAATTACTATATCTATAGGCTCACTTTTAGAAAAAAAATTAATAAATAAAAATATATTATAAACGTAATAATAATATTATTAAGTAACATTTAATAGACGGAATGAGTTCAACGAATAGATCATCACAAAACAAGAAAGGTAGTTTGAAAGAGATTAGTGTTAATAAATAATGCTACTTCATCTGTTGATATAAATAATCCGGATAGGATGATCAAAAAGACCTTAAAACACTTGAATATACAAATCAAATTTCTCCTTGTTACAACAGAAAATAAATCATGAAATAATTAATCTTAATTATAAATCTTTAAATTTAAAAATTTTAATATTATTAATTTTTTGATTTAATATATTAATTTTCATAGCGAGAATTCTATCGCTATGAGAATTTGCATTATTAATTAATATATTTAATTAGATATAAATAAATATATAATTTGAAATAATAATAGGTGAACGAATAATAAATAAAAATAAAAATAAATAATAAGTTGATAATAAATTATAATTAATATAAAAAATGGTTTATATATAAATGTTTCACTACAGATAATATAAATTACAAATGATAAATAACAAGTTATATATAAATACATAATTATGCACCGATCTGATCCCGATCACTGACGAATAGTTCGTCGAACGAGATTCATGAGGATAAATAAATAAACAATAATAAAAACATTTACATAAATAAATTTTATAATTAAATTGAGGGTGAATGAAAATGTACATAATAATAATAAATAATTAATATGATTATTATTATAAATATTATAGTTAAATTATACAAAAAAATGTTATTATTGAAGACTAGTATGAAAATAAAATTACATATATTTTATTTTATTTAATCCATTGGAATATGTTGAAATTATATATACATAACATATTCCATACTAGTAATGGAATTTAGATATTTGAGAACATATCAATAGGTCACCATAAAAAAACTCATTTCACTAAGAAAATTAAAGTCTTTAAATTGAAAATCTTTTTTTTCGTTTTCGTTCATAAATGTTTGAAAATTAAGGAATTAAAAAATAAAAAACTAATGAAAAATATTATTTTAAAATATAGCAATTTTTTGTGGTTTTTTTATTTTGATAAATAATCATAAAAACAATTACTATATGAAAATTTAGAATGTTTCAAGAACACAGACAAATAATTTTTAACGGAGACAAAATTGCATTAAAGTTAGACGGAAGTCTTTTTTTGTTTGAATCAAAAAGAAATGAATGAAAAAATGCATTAAAAGTTAATATGTATTGCAATCATTCCAATCATGACAAAAACTTATGTTTTTTTATTTTAATCAACTGTTACTGCTTATATCTTTATGTAATTCATATCTTACTTTATAATACTCTAATATGATTGGATAGATCACTTTGCACGTTTAAACAAGGTTTCAAAAACTTAATTAACTGATGCGCTGCTAATAACGTTTTTTGTAGTTATTTAATAAATATCTTATTAATTTATTATTTTAATTAAGCTCTTTTTTTATCAAAATAAGTAGTTAATAATAAATATTTGCAAAGCATCATTTTAATATTAAAAAATGTCATTAATTTCAAATTTCTTTAAAATAATAATAGTTTTAGCTCAAAAACTGGTTATATTGACCTTACATAGGATTGTGGATGAGCGATCTGTGGAAGCTTTGTTCACCTTTTCATCGTACATCATTCAATCCATCAACTATATGGAATCTAATTATTCCATTTTTAATATCTATAAAGAGTCAAATAACCAGTTCATGATTTTGAACGTATTTGGGACATCATTCACAAAATTTAATTTATTAAAAGCACAATATATCATTGAAAAAAGTCAGTTTAACCAAAAATTTCTTCTCATCACAAGTACTTTTTAGATCAAATACATGTTAATATTTTTCTCATGAGAATATTTATCATAAACAGATCCCATTATTGGCAAAACAATTTGGATCATTGTTTATTACTTAGAGTCGTAGGAATATTTTCGAATGGTGTTTATAATATGTTGTTTTTAGGATTGTGTTTCTCGCAACCAAATGGAAGATTGACATTTTAAATGCTTTGACCACTCGTGTAATTCAAACAATTTTAAATGTAAATAGCAATTTTAAAATTAAATTAATATGTTTTAATTAATAAATATATGATAATATAAAAAAATAAAATAATATAATATATAATTTTTAATAATATTTTAATCATAAATAATATATTTAAAATAAACTAAAATATTTTTGAAAATAATTTAAAATTATTTTCTAATTTAAATTTGTTCAAATAATTAGAGATTTAGAAATTTAATTTTAATTTATCAATCAAAAACGATGTCTAACTACCAATGTTTTTTGGAGAATTTTCCTGGAGGCAGTTCAAGTTGTGAGCTCAATAAATGTATTGAAAATCCTTTTATTGTTCTTAATTGACTAATTTACATATAAATGAAAACGGCAATTAAACTTCCTAAGTATAACAAATTTTGTTTGGAGGATAAAAATTCTAAAACTTTAAATATTTTGTAGCTCTGAAATAAAAGAATTATTAATTGACTCTATTTGGTTCGTAATTAAAATCAAAAGTCATTATTCGCAAAACTTTATTTCTATTAAAACTTATATTATACAAACAAATTTATGAGGAACAATATTTCAGTTACATAAACCAGATTTTAAAATTCTAAATATAAATAATAATATCGATATAGGTAAATGTTATTTTATTAAGTTTTGTATAAATCATATTTTGTTTTAGTTTTATTTTTTACAATGTTTATTAATTGAAAAATAATTTAAATCTTTAAAATATTTGAATGGACATCTGTAAAAATTCAATTCCTAAATAATTTTTATTCTTTAATTTTAAAACATTCAATAAATTATATTTAATAAAAATTTCAGTTGACAATTAACTTCAATAAAAAATTATAATTTTTCATTTTACAACTTAATTTTAAAACATTAATTTTTTGTAAAAATATTTATTTTCATTTTGATTTGAGCTTAAATTATACATATCCATTTTAATCAGACTTCAATATTTTTTTAATTTGCTTTTATAAAATTAGTGTAAAATTATTTTAACGCATCTCAACTATAAATATGATTTTTCCTTTTAAAAATTTCAAAAATTTAAAGTTCACAAAAAGCCTCTTACAGACTCTGTCATACGACTCTTTGTATATAAGATCATTTTATCTTTAAATTAATGTCAAATGTGTTCTTTCTTCTACTTAATTGGAAGTTTAGTACCGAAAAAGTAGATACTTGCTGGGATGCACCATTATCAAATTATATAAAAAAGAACTGTTTTTAAGAAATAACTTTGGTCAGCATTGCTTTATCTTTCCAAATAAATATTAAAATTTTAAGGCCAGGGAGGTTAGATTTCGTCTACTTTACCACTATTTAAAATTCCAAGCCGGACATGGAGACCAAAAATAAAAATGAAAACTGGTTTCTTTCGAGATTTGCCTCTAAAAAGAGTGTCACGCTGTAGAAAACGATATTAAGAACAAAACCATTTATTTTTAACAATAAACCTACATTAGATAATCTTGGTGTTTTTGACTTATTGCCTTTATTTTATATGTATTTTAAATTTAAATATATAAGTAAAAAAATAGAAAATTTTTTTTCTCAAATTACAAAGTGCCTTTAAATTATCACCGAATTACGACTATGACGCATAACGCTGTAGTTTTTATGGTCATTGTAGTGCTCGAGAAAACAGACAACTTTCAAATGACTTTTGTTTTATTAAATCAACACAGCTAAATTGGTGTGAACTTTTTAAATAACGAAATAAAGATATGTCTGTACAGTTCGTTTTCTTTTAATGTGAAACTTAATAAATAATGAAAGACTCGTGGCCTCCCAAATCCGCACCCTGGCGGTGCACCATCGACACGCATTGCCCTATCAACGAAACCGCCAGGTGTTGCGAGAGCAGATCGGGGAGACCGCCACCGTTCCAAGTGGGAATCCTCTCTTCACATTCGGCGGTGCACAATTGAGGACCGGCGTGCACCGACTGCAATACCGACCAGTCGACCAGCGGGTACTCGACATGTGTGGATCACAAGCAACGACGAAGCGGTCGGCTGTTCTTTCCCGCCGGGAAACTCCGCACGAATAAGGGATTTCAGCCGTCCATACTCGATCCATTGGTCGTCACCTCAGTCATTAATTATATACCTTTGCTTCCAAATAAAATGAAGGGTAATAGAAATTAATAAATTAAAAGGTGAAAATTGAATCAGCAATTTCAGCTCTATCATTGTTTATTAGTTCATACAAAATTTAAACAAAAAGTAAAAATAAATTCAATATAATATTTACATATAAGTTATTGTCTCCTGTTATCATACACAAAAATCTAGTAATTATGACTTGAAATGAAAGACTAAGTAGTTTTACGAAAAGCAAAAATATTATCAATGAGAATAAAATAGAATAAGTATATTTACCGTCATCATTGATGTTAACAAAACCCATTGAAATTTTACCAAATTAAATATAATCAAAGAAATAAACAATTTACCGCCGATATTGATAGCTGTTTGAATTCAAATATCTGCTTTAACAACAGCAATATGGATTGCTAAATTAATTTCATCCTAGAAGAAGATTAAACCACCAATGTGAAAAGAATTCGCGATTATTTCAAATTTTCTTTTAAAATTTCTTGTTTTAATTTAGATAAAAAAAAACATTTTTCGCTTCAGATAAAAAAAAATAATTATATTTTTATACATGTTTATCCAGAAAGAGAGAAAAAGAGACAAAAGAAAAAAAATAAAATAAAAATAAAATAAATATAAATAAATAAATAAAAATACCAATGAATATTTATTATTTTAAAGAACTTAAATAAAAAAAATTACAAATTTTTTTGCATTAAAATTAATTCTTTTACAACGAGATTTATTGTGAAAGATTTATATTTGGTTTTTGAAAGTTATTTGTCTTTTGTCAACCGGTAATTTTCTCGGTAAAAAACAAAGCGATGGGTCATTTTAAAATTAATATATTATCTATTTTCCATGATTTTTTGACAACTTGTTTAACTGGTAAACTGAGCCATGAATTAAAACAAAATTAAATTAAAATTGATTAGAGGAAATTTTTAATTTTGAAATGCACATTAATTGAAAATATTTTCGCAAAACAGAAAAAAAGTGAAATTATTTTGATTTTCCTAAAATATTCTTTTACTAAGTAACATAAATAAATAACATAAATAAATAACATAAATATAAGTTAAATTTTTTGTTTTATTATAATTGTTGAGAAAACGGAATTAATGTCAATAAAATGAACAGGTTGATCAATAAAAGATTTTGAAAAATAAAAAAAGTTATTTTAAGTTACATTCGTTTTTTTTGAATATTTGAAAAATATTTGGAAATAAAATTGGAAATAAAATTTATAAATGAAAAATAAAAAAACATGAAAAAAATTAAAAGAAACTGTAAAATTTAATTAATTATTTATCATATTCAATTATGATTGTTTAATCTTACAGAACAACTAACAAAATTACTAAGATACAAATATTTTATCAAAAAAATACAAAAAAAATTACTCTATGATCCGTACATCACATTACAATATTGCAAAATATTAGGTTGGTCGAAAAATAATGGCGGTTTTGGGACACAAACTTCAAAGACGTGCAAATTCACAGAAACAAAAGTTTATTAATCAAAGTATGAACCGTTGGCATCAATACATTTTTGCCGACGAGAAACAAGTTGTTTTATTCCATCAGCATGAAAGGCATCGGTTCTCGAAGTGACGAATTCTTGGAAGGCATTTTGAGCATCATTTTGGTTTTTGAAAATTTTTTCACGTAGGAAGTTGTACAAATGCCTGAAAAAGTAGAAGTCCGTTGGCGA
>MQRK01177928.1:56962-76602 GCA_001938485.1 Girardia tigrina
TATATATATATATATATATATATATATATTCATTACTAAAAAAACAGAAAATGTTTTTTTTCCACATTCTACTTTTCCAAACTTTTATTTCTTATTAATCCCATAGGGGTGCCATCAAATAATCGACTTTCCTAACAATTTTAATATATCCATCAGCAAGGATTAAGAAAAATTAATTGAAAAAAAATCTTAAAATATTATAATTTTCTAAATTTCCAAAAAAATTAACTTTAAAACTGTAGGAATGATGAAATTTTATTTAGATTTTATGATAATTAATCTTTTTATGAAAAAAAATTGGGTTAAAAATCATTATTGGGTTTGTGCTCAGTAATTGAAGTCATAAGAACGCAAAACTTTATTTCTATAACAATTATTCAAACAATTTTTGTTGATGAACTTTTCTTTTGTTTTCTTTTCAAACAGATTGAATATACATAAACAAGTTGAGGTCTTGTAAAATAAAAAAATTATATTATATATAAATATTTCGAAAATATAATTTGATTAAAGCTTTTTTATATAATTATTGGACATGTTTCGATGCTTACATACAATTATCAGCAATTTTCGGATATTTAGTAAATGAATATTACTGATGATGATGTTTGTAAACATCAAAAAATGTCCAATAATTATATAAAAAAGCTTTAATCAAATTATATTTTCGAAATACTAAACTTGCCTTCATAAGACTCAATATTATACATAAATAATATACCATACGGTATTGAAGCTTAAGGCTCCTCTTTCGGTCATCCCTGGGAATGAGGAACTATTTCGCTTCATTCCCCGGGATGGCTCCGAATTTTGGGAGCCTATAATGTTACCTGAAAGTTATTAAAAAAATATATATGTATAAAAAATATTTTATTTATAAAATTAAATATAAAAAATAAATATAAAAAAATCTAACTTTTTTCTAAAAATTCTAAAAAATGAAAATTATGAGGAATATTCCCCTTTTTGTTGAATCGGCCTATCAACCGACTAATGGGAAATTGGCCATTAGGTCGTCATTATTTTTTCTTAATGGCCTAATCTAATTTCGGTGACGGCCTAATGGCCTAATTTAATTGCATCACGGCCTTAATGGCCTTTGAAAAGAATTAATTTTTTTGACCAAAAGGCCTAAATTATAATTTTAATATTTTTAAAAAAAGAATTTTTTTAATTAAAAATATTTTATATATATTAAGCTCTAGTATAAATAGAGCAATATTTTTATATAAAGAAGAAAAATAAGATAAAAGCAAAAAGAAATTGAAAAATAATAGTCACTCTTAACCAATCCTGTATAAGATCCAGTCAATATTTTGTTATCTGTCTAGCTGTATAGCATCTTATAATCTCGCATCCAATCATTCAAAAGTTGTACAAACCTTTGCTCAAAGATTGTAATTGTGCATTGAAATAAACAATTATTCAAAGAAATTTTGTTATTTATTGGAGTCACAGAGTTCATCGAGTTTAAACGTTTGGTCAGATAATTGAGCGCCGAACACCAAACAAATCCTTCTGATTTCTGTGTTTCAAATTCAAATTAAATACCCAACAAAAATAATGAATTATAAATTTTGATGTGTTATTTATTAAAATGTTTATTTTTACGAATTGAGTTTATTATTGTTTTTTTAATTACAATAATTTAACAGAATTACATTTCAATTTTTAATTTAAAAACACTCTTTAACATTTATATAATTTCACTAGAAAATATTACTTTACAATGTTTTTATGTATTTTATATTACTAAAAAATATATTATTTATATTAATTTAATATCTCAAATAAATTCACATTTTAAAATAAGATTGTTGTGCTAATTTTACAAATTTATTTTTGTAAGATGTTTTTTAATTGATGTGAACTTCCTGATTTTTTTATTTTCATTTCATTCCTGAATTAATTACATTTGAATTTATTAAACTTTAACTTCGAAATATTTTTTAGTAATTTTAATAATATTTTATATCAATTCATTCACTGTGTCAGTGCCGAATCTGATTCCTTCTACTGTGGCGCCCACATCAACCCCTCCCATTGAGGCGATTGTATGAACAATTGTAAGGATCATCTCTACTCCTATCGACTGCAAACTTTTAGCCTACAAAACCCAGAACTTTAAAAGCTGTCCTGACACTTCAATCACCACCCATGCCCCATGTGTCACTACTGCTTGACCGAGAACCGTTTGCAGTTTTTCGGATACACTTTGAATCTGATCCGGTTGCACCAGCTGCTCTTCCATCATGGTGACGGCACACCCCGTGTCGACGAGACCTCCCACCATCTTTCTTCCAACCCGGACGACGACTACGGGTAACTGCACATCGACATTCACAGGTACCATCCCTGCGCAGAAGAATGACTTATTAATCTTTTCCCGACTTTCGATTCTGTTGTGGACAGGCCACGCAAAAATGATCCTGTACGCAGCAGATGAAGCACGCTCTAAATTTTGAAACTGGTGATGGACCCTCCTTCCCTTCTAGCGACGTATTGTAGTCCCGTTGCAGATTACCCCGCCGGTTGCATCTGATTGGCACCGTACTTGACGATCGACGCTGATGCCAGCAATCCACCACTTGGTGGTTCGATCGACTTCTCCGTTCTCGTGTTGATGCGGAGAAGTGACCGTGCCATTGGGATCAGGTCTCGAAGAGGGGCTTGTTTTCCTTACCGGCCTCGTCAAAAGATGTTTCGACATTTCTATCGGCAAACCAGCAAGAAATATTTGGCGCAAAAATATTCCTGCGGCTCCTGCCGCATGCAGATGACGGTCGCAAGCCGCCGCACGGACGACATATACTCCGCGATTGATTCGCCCGGTTGAATCGATCGTGATCTAAATTGCTCAAACGCCTCTTGCGAATCGGGCCCGAATGCTTCTGACAATGTGGGCTTTACTGCATCATAGCTCCGCTGGTCCTGGCTCGTCAACCCAAAAAAAGATCAAACGCACGCTAGTCAAACAGCATCGGTAAGGCCACCGTTTTGTCGATGTTACAGACCGCCGCTGCGGCTTCGAACTTTGGACACCAAATCGCGAAATCGTGTCAGCCATTATACGTTCGGACCGCATTCGTAAATTTAATCCGGTTCATGGCTGCGATAGATTGATAAGTCGAAGCTGATGGCAAAGTTTTATTTTTCGATCAAAAATATACCTGCTAAAATTCACCGCAATTAATCAGTTCATTTAAACAATCGTAATTAAATTCGATTGCTATTTCTACACACACACATAACACTATTTCACGTTAATTCCTAAAATCATTTAATTGTACCTAGTATTTTTGATATTCGATTAATTTTAACTTTTATATTCAATTGTAAAATAGAATTCGCTTATTTATTTAATTCGGTTATAATTTCATTTTTGACATTTTTAAAAAATGAATAGATACAATCTGTTACTCAACAGTTGTTTCACTAAGAAATAATTATGTGATTTTTTATTTGATTATGTTTTGCAATGTGCTTTCCATCCATTTTAAAATAATTACGTTATGTAAATCAGTTAAATTAAAAAATTTTTATAAAAATTAAAAGTAAAAAAGAAAATAATTATCTTAAGTAATAATTAATTTTAAAAGTAAATAATAATTAAGTGTGAATTTAAATGAGTAATGATCACGCCAGGTGACGTAATTAATTAATCGGATTACTAAGCTCTGAATGGTTAACCAATCATTTTTTATTTATTTTTTCGAAGTAATATGTTCGAAACGAATCGAGGCAAGAATCTAGGAACTAATCGAATTGTTGTGAAAATGACTTTAGTCGAATGTTTAAAATTAATTAATTTATTTGTTTAAAAAATTAATTAAGTCAAAATTCTGAATGAATTGTTTATTTGAATATTTGAAAAGGATTTGTGAGGATTATTTTGTAATAAAATGAATTTAAACTCTCGTTTTTTCATTGATCTTCTTTTGATAGCGAGTATTTGTGACAAGTGTAAGAAACTCCCACAATTGTATAAAAATATCAAATTAAGCGACGTTGATTATGATGAAATTTTAAAACTTTTAGTTATGATAGTTTTTTCATCCGTGTTCTCATTGTTTCTGTTTTTTTTAACAGCGATTATTATTATTTGAAAATCGTGTTCAAATCCGAAATAATAACAATGCCCTTGTGGAAAATGATACTTTCAGTAGCTCTACTTCGAGCGGAAGATGTGGCAAATATTCTTCGAGGGATGAAACAAACGATAAGTGGATATTGTCGATTGTTGCGCAACGTCAAACTCCGAGATCTGACAAAGAAAATGATTTTTATACTGGTGATCGGAATTTCGAAAATATTCGAATTGACCGAAAGCTGATTTGTGACAAAGGTGACAATTCCCTAACCTGTGTACTTAATGTGGTATCATCTATTTAATATCCAAAGACTCCCATCGATACTGCGATGCCGCAACTGCGCAACCTACTCTGTTATCAACAACTTTTTTGTAGTAAATAACATTTTTGTCAAAAGTTTTTTTATCGTTATTAATTGACAATTCTTCAAGAAAGCAAGTCTTGACAGAATTTTCTATAAAGTATTTTTTCAGGCAATTACCGTATTTTCGCGCATATAACCCGCATAATTTTTTCATCGCCAGGGACATTTGAAATATGTAAAAACACATTTTATCCGCTGTTTATAATCCTGAAATGTTAGTTGTTATCATGTAAATTATTTTTAGGATACACCGCCTATTTTTATACCCTGCGAGTAGCGTGAGGCGTAGATAAAATCACACATGACTTGCGGGTTATATGCGCGAAAATACGGTAAATGTTTTGTATTTTTTTCGAGAGCAGAAACCCACTTAAAAGGCTTTTCGTTGCTGACCACTTTTGGTTTTATTTTTTGCATTTGTTTACCGCTTTTAATTTTGTTCATATGTTATGATTGAAATAATTTTATCAGTTTAAAATTTGTAATAATAACGTATGATAAAGAAAGTGCTTTTTATTTATGTTATGTTCTAGTTACTTAGCCAGTAGTTTATTAAATAATATATTTGTTTTATTATGTCTTATAGAAGAAAAAAAAAATAATTAAGAAATTCTAGAAGAAATTTACAAAAAATAGCAAAGATAATTGAAAGTTATTCAAAAAAGAAGTTTTACCGATCTGCGAATTTCTCTGTAAAAATTAAAAAACCTTAATTAATGAATGCAAAAACGTTTAATCTATGATCTAAAAATCAAAAATGTAACGACTCAGAGGATCCCCCCTCACGATAATTATTAAATTATAAATACATATAAATTGTTACGTTAATAAGTCTTAACGTAAATAGGTGGGCGTTTCACGATTACTTTGTTGTAATAATAAAAATATTTTTTTTAATAAAAATTCTCGCACTAGGAAATCTTATTAATGTATCATTACATCTGCCTTTCAATTTGATCAGATCAAAAATAAAATAAGAATCTGAACTGTCATACGAAATTGATACACGACAGAGAAAAATATAAATTGTCAATCATATTTATCTTAACATTTTATCAATTTGAGATTATAAAGATTCATTAATATCTTTAATCAAAAATATAAATGATTTATGTCATCATCTGTGAGTGTTTTATGGGACCTGGGATTTTCAGATGTCTTCAAAGAATCAAAAGATTGTTGCTGAGCGATCAGATTCTTTTATTTTTATTTTACATTGCCAAATTTGATTAATATTAAATTTTTAAAAAAACAGGATACACGAAAATAATATTTTCTTTAAAAGATATTTGATATTATTTTCTAGTAATTTAAAACGTTTTTTCTTATGGTAAACATAATTTTAAATATAACAGATAATATTAAAATAATTATTAAAATAAAAAATAATTTAAAATCTCATTCTTATTCGTTTTATTATTATTTTTTCTTATTATTTTTTAAAAGAAAATTATTAATCGATAACGGAAACCTTTCGAAAAGACATTTGAACCCTTAATTACGACGCTTCCACATGTCCAATTTTTACCCAAATATAGTTTATGTAATAAGTTGCCTTCAAATTTGATAAATAAAAATGAATACAATTTTGAATTAAATATAATTATATCTTAAAATAGCAAAATGAAAGGATAAAAAGAAGAATAAATAATCACAGATCACTACAAAGAAAATTAAAGAAGTGAAGAGGAATAACATAAAAAAGTTAAGCTGGCGAAGATGATATCAACAGAAATAAGAAAACTCAAACCTCTAAAGATAGTCGAAAAATATGCATTTCAAAAAATTTAAAATATATCTAAAGATTATATATATATATATATATATATATATATATAAATAGATAGGTCTTAAGGGACCATATACCTTAATTTTATAGAATTTGGTGTTGGAAATAATTAATTACGAAAGATTGCGTAAGTATTACATTTTTACTCTTTGGTCTTCAAAAAAAATTTATCTTCAATCAGCTATTATTAAGTATTATTTCAACGATTAATCTTACTATCAATTGTTAGTAACATCTACTGACAATTATTTAAATATTTCTAACTTTTTACCAAGTAAAGTGCTTTTGCGGGGATTTTTCCATTCTTTTTATTAACTTACTTTCTATATAGGTATATATATATATATCCATTGAATTTAGAAACCTATTTTTGAAGGTCTTCTACTAATTCCATCTTCTTCAAACATTGCACACTTACTCATTCTCAATGGCAATAAATAATGATGCAAAAATTTGATCGGAAAACCTTTTTAAGATCCCAAAATGGGAAAAAAACGAACAATATTAATTGCAAGATATCTAATTATAAATTATAAGTAATTTATATTAACTTTTAATGTTTTTTTAATTAAAATTTTTTAAATTTTAAAAACTTTGTAGGCAAATTAGAGTTCTGTCTGTATAAAGAATGGTTATAAAAATTTAATTTTTTGATTTACTAGTTACTATATTACTTACATATGAATAACACTGATGTGGTAAACTATCATATTTTAAAATAAGTTTAGGATGAGCATGCTTTATCTTTGCAAACGCGTCGCAAGTGATTAAATGATATTCAGGAGCAATAATGTAGCAATCATGTAAACAGCCAAAATTTTTGAAGATAAAAAAATTGGAGGTATTACTATAGAACTCATCTCAAATGCTTGAAGAGTTATCCGCATTATTAGAAGTTTATTTGTCAACAGAAGGAAAACAACTTAAGCGCTAGAAATGATCCAATAAAATAGTTATGTCTCAGACAAATTAAAATCAACGGACGTTAAAAAGTGTTTTTTGACCTTCGACTTTCTGCTTCAATTTTACTAAAAAAACATTTATTACATCGGATTATTACTGATGATAATCTCAGGCGTGTCCGAACGTCCACAACAATGAGTTCCAAAACGTAATATTCATAGATCTAAGCTCCGTCTTTGTACAAAGATATATCCGAAATATATACATATCCAAAAAAAATAATTCACTTATTAAAAATAATCAATTTTTAATTATTAAAACCTAATATATATAATATAAATTTAAAAAAACATCAAAATAATTTTACTTTTGATCATTTATATTAGACAAAATAATTATCGAGTATTATAAATCTAAAAATAATTAAGTTAATTAAATAATTTTTTAATAATTAAGAGTAATATTAATTAATTATAATTTAAAAAAAGTTAATTTGAAAATTATTTATAAGGTTTTCATAATACATAAAATTTTAATGATTAATGGGAATAGTACAGTACATTTTTTTCAGTAAAATAATGAAACATTAAATTTTACAAGACCCAATCTGTCGCCTAACTATTTTCATACAAAGAAGAGATTAATATGAAACAAAATACAAAAGAAAACTTTTCTAATTCATTTATTATGATGAAGTAAAACATTTTTTTATTCTAAATATAATTTCTAGCCATAAAAATATTTTAGACATTTCAATAATAAAAGCGATTGCATTGTTTACAATATTAGTTTGTCAAGTCTGAAATTCGTAGACATGATTACAATAAATTCAAAAAGATATAATTTTACAATGACTTAACATGTTCTTGCTCGTTGTTTTTGTTTGATTTTCACATAATTTGGCTAATAAATACATCAATAAAAATTAATAAAAATTATTCATGGCTTGTTTTAATAATCAGTATTTTAAAAAATCGAAAAGTCGAAAATTCGAACTTTTATAAAGTACGAGTTCCTATGTGGAACCTCAGCATCGGAAACCATGCAAAAAATCAATAAAATATTTGAAAACATGCTACTACGCAACAGACAGTCTCAAATGGATTCAGGAAATTCCAGAAGGTAATTTTAATCTCAATAATGAGTCTCGGGGTTCCTCAGGAAAGCAAATAGACAAACTGAAGGTAACCATGTAATCGGATCCATCACAAAGTTCTCATAATTTATCGCTAGCATTTGCTGTTACAAATAAGAAAATATTGAATCATTTTGCTAAAATTGGTAATGTGAAAAAGTTAGAAACAAAAGTAGAAACAAAAGTGTTTGGATGCTTGCTTGATGATGCTTTCTCGTTATAAATGTGATCATTTTTTGAAATGAATCATCCATTCTGATAAAAAGTGATCCAATATGATAATCACCGACGTTCAGTAATCTTTATAGATACGAATGAATCAGCGAAACATTCCAAACCAAATATTCCTCGAAAAAAGCTGATGGTGAGTGTTTGGTGGTCTATCTCAAATGTAATCCATCATGACTTCCTGAAACCTGGTTCGTCAATCCCAGCAGATGTATATGACAACCAATTGGAATATATGGAAACGCAAAAAAATTAACCAGTTACGTTTGGGAAACAGGTCAACTCTCATCTTTGCTCCACTGCAATGTAAATTAAGACCGTGACAAAACTACAGGAACTTGAATTGAAACTTTCTCCATACACAGCAGATACAGCTACAATTAACTACCGATTCTTCCTCAATTTTACCACATTTTTAAAAGGAAAAAATCAAGTCCAAAGATACCATAAAATGTCTTTGAGGAATTTATAGATTCTAGCCCACAAATGATTTATTTAAACAGCCTTAATAAGCTTCTGCTCAAATGGCAAAAGCGTGTCAATAATATTGGTGCATTCTTTGATAAATGACATAAATATTTGTATTGGTAAATTATCAGTAAACTTTGACTTTAGTACTACAAATTTCATACTTGTCGATCTAATATTTAACTTAATAATCTTCTTAGAGAGATGTATTATACCAATATATTTTTCCGGAATGTAGATGGAAATAAGAATAATTAAAAAGAAGAGAAAGGAAAATTTAGTACTATAGAAAGTTTGTTAAAGATATTTAGTAGCTTAAAAAATATAAAATAAATTACAATTTTTAAAATAAATTTTCTTTTAATGAAACTTTTTTTATTTGAAATCTGTTTTTTAAATGCAACTGACAGTTTATATTTAGGGCGCAACAGGAATCACTCTTGAGACAACTATGTTGATTGGATTTAAAACTAAAAAGATTTTTAAATTTTAGAAAAATTAATTCTAATATTTCTTTATTTTTTTATAATTATAAACTTTTTAAAATGAAATTTCAATTATTTTAACCAATAAATATGCATAAGTTTAGTTGGATTTTGGTAATTAAAGTTATCTTATCAGTTCATACAATGGTAAATAAGGAAGATTATTAGAAATTATTTTAACGAAAACATTTAAAATCAAAATTTTGAAATATTTTACTTCCATATACATTTAAAGCTTGAATCACGTTCGGTAAATATTGTTCTGCTCTTGAATTCCTTCGGCAAGAAAATCTAAATTTTAGGCTTAGACATCCTCCAGGGAAATTAATTTCCAAAAAGGGAACAAAAAATAGGAACACATAAGTTTAATGTGAAGATCTCTTAGTATGATTATTTATAATTTGTTAAACAACGGCATGCAACGATAGACTTTGAAATATCAGATGATGCTAAAATTGAAAGGATTCCACGGGATAGTAGAGTTTAAGAACAAAAAGATAATCTCAATGGACTTCCGTTGAAACTAAAGCTTGGGATCATACACGTCACGAAGGTAAATCACGAACAGAAAATTTCTCTTCTGTTGGGTAAACATTTAATATAATCCTACAATTCACTCAGCACAAGCAGCCATATATAATATATTCGCCTTAAAATAGAAAATAAGTAAAAACTTATTACATATGCTATAGTTACATATTCCTTTCATATACATTTTTTGAACATTTAATCGAGACAATTTCTTATGCTTGAATGAAAAAACCATCCGTTTTATGAAACCTAGCTGTAAATGAATTTCACAAAGTTAACGAATTTGCTAATGATATTTGCTGAAAGCGAAACTTTTTTCATTGATTTCCTAACATTTCCAATGAAATCTCTTTATAACTCGTACTTTAACTTAGATATATTTAAAAATAATAATTTTAATATTGAAATCTGAACAGTGTTTCCAATAAACATAATTAAATATTCAGAAAGATCATTGCAGTGTCAACATTTACCAAAAGAATTTCTCTCAACAGTACGCGGAGACCGATCACAACGTTTTTAGCAGAATTTGAACTTTTCTATTCAATCCACGTTATGTATCGTTCATCCGGAAGTGAGAATGAATTAATCGAACACAAAAATTGACTAACAAAATATTAGTCAACTTTTATGTGAGGAATATTTGGAATGTTGATGTTTTGTGCATTTTTTGCAAGTTTAAATGTTATGTTCTGACTTGGGATTGTGCCTCTCCTAATCAGATGGATGATTAATATTTTAATTCATATAATCTGAAACTAATTTATGCAAATTTAGATTTAATATTCAAATTTTAAATTTATTATTATTTGTTAATTTTGAATACTTTTATTAATTTTATTTTTGTAAATTTTTAAATAATTAAATCCAATTAATATTTTTAAATGATAATAAAAATCAATTTTATTTTAACCAATAAAATTTAAAGTAAATATTTTAAATAAAATAACCTGTTTCAAGATAATTCAGATTTGGGTTGAGAAGTATTAAACATTGATACATTAATTTGAGTAAAGGCATTATTACGGAGTGTCATAAAGATGATCAAAATTATGATTGCAATAAATGTTTTAACAAATGTGTGAGTTCTCTTAACATTTTACGTTCAAAATTTAAAAAAATCAAGAAAAACAATTTGTTTAAATATTATAGAAAATTGCAAAAGTTATTAAATGTGCATATAGTAAATTGTGGAATGTAATATTTTTTGTCTTATCTTTGGCCATCGCTTTTTCGACGATCAATAAGGCAGAATTTAACCACATCAATCATGTTCAACCTTTAATGATGTAAAGAATTTCCTAATGTTCGCTATTGGAAAGACGAATTGTGTATTTAATGAAGAAGAAACATTGTTCTTGAGAATTCCTTGAAAGTCTAATTAAATATATTGTGAGGAATATTTTAAATTATCTGAATTTGTGAATTTATTGATGCTGTATGGTGATTTGAGTATGTTGAACTTAGAATGGTGACTCTCCCACCCAGATGGAAATTGACAATTTTCTTTAATTTAAAACGATTGACTAATCGAACATAATTAAAATAATAATTTGATAAGTTTTAAATTAAATATTAAAATTGAGTTTAATATATTTTTTTAAAACCATAAAGAAAAGCATTTAAATAGATTTACATTAAATTCATTTTAAACAATTTTATAAAGTCTTTCTTATTCTGAGTTTTTATAAAGAAATGGTTAAAACAATTATTTTTAAATAAAGTTTTTTATGAAATAAATATTTTAAAAAGAATTAGAAAAAATTGTTCGAATAATCATGATTTAAAATAGAAATAAAAAAACCAATTAGAACGATGAAAGATCTTCTGAGAGTTGTAATGTAATCACTCTAAATGTGATAATAATAAAGATGCTAATGAAAATTGCCTCAATGTTCTTAACATATATATTGTCCGTACAATAAGACTATCACCATCCTGCCTTTGGTACAACCTCGGGATAAGACGGAACAGGTACATTTGGTAAAACTTATTATAATACAGCCTTTTGTACACGATAATGATAATTTTCAAATTTAAAACTTATTGTAATAAGAATTCCAAGAATCAATCATATAATTTCGAAAAAAGGAATCTTTCAAATAAGTACCAAAGGAGTGATGAGATAAATTTTAGTATAAAGAAAATAAAATTTATCTACCATTTATAACAAAGTTATTTCTTCTATCCGATCCTTTCACAAATTTCTTTCTTAAGTCAAGAGAGTTATAAACGCATTCTCAGCAATGTTCTATGGAATAAGGTTCGACAAAGGGGTAAGATCTTAGTTAAATATCATGGTAAAAGTTTAAATTTTACATTGAGATTGGTTTTTCTGTTTGAACAGTAAATTAAAAAGAACTTTGTTAAATGTTTAATACATTTATTAAAGTATTTAAATAATCTTAGACGCAAAAAAAACAAAATATTAAATAAACTAAATGACATATGGTAAAATCTATATTCTTCCTAACGTAAATAAATATTTTTTCCTGCAATTCTTATGATAATTTATTGAGTCTGAACTTCTGCTTCATTAATTTAATTTAATTTTAAATATATATATATATATATATAAATGTTTTGAAGAAATTTTAACACTTTGTAAATAATTAATTAAATAATTAATTAACAAAATCTTTGAAAAATATCTTTCATTAGTTAATTCTTTTTTAAAATCCCCTCGTGTATCTAGATCAGTTTCCATTTTATAAAGATTTATAATCAAAGTTTTTATATTTTTAAGTCTTAATAATTTGTAATTATATTTATTTAAAAACTATAAGACATCGAAAATTGTACATTTAAATCAGTCAATCTAAAATTTTATTAATAACAAAAAATGTTTTAATTGCATTTTTTAGTGATAATAATTGAAAATAAATATAATTTATAGAAAATTTACTTAACTTTAAAAGCTAACTTAAAATCTTTGGTTTCACTTAATCGCATTTAGATGCATTAAGGATACTTTCATCTGCTTAAAATTGAAGATATTATTTGCAAAAGATTTTGCTTTAAATAAGCGTTTGCTTTAAATATGCAACACTTATTGCTTAAAACATTTCCGTATTTGCATTTTGATAATTTATCATTTTTAGAAATCGGAAAATGAAAATGAAAAATCAAATACAATAAATAGCGACAAAAACAAAAATCAGATAAATAATAATTATGATAATATTGGTTTTGTTTTGATTGTTCCCTACTCTGAGGGTTTCAGGAAATTCAAAAACTCTATTGTGAAACATTATGAAAATAATTTATTAAATTTAAAAATTGTATCTAGATCATGTAAGATAGGAAGTTTGTTTAGTAGTAAATCTATCACTCCAACTGGGTTATGTTCCAATTTAGTTTATCAATATAAATGTAATGGGTGTGACGCCATATACATCGGAGAGACTTGTCGTCATCTCTGTAAACGGATTCAGGAACATAATCGAAGGGAAAGTGATAGGAATTTTACTCAACATAAGAAGAACTGTTTGAATAGAAAAGTTCATGTAAGTAATTTTAAGATTTTCAGTTTACAATTTGATAATTACTGGGAGAGGGTGATGTGTGAAGCATTGTTGATCAAATCTTTTGATCCTAAAATCAATGTCCAAGTACCATCCTCTTCAACTTTATTGAAAGTATTTTCATGATTTAAATTACATAATGATTACACAAACATATCTTTGATAAATAAACGCGAGTTTATCATTATTAATTTTTGCCTGATGATGACGGTCGATCCGTCGAAATTAATCAAAATAAATTCTGACGAACGTTTTTTGGTTTTTTCTTAAAATAAATAATAAATTATAATAATTACGATTTAAAAATTAAATCAGAAACTTTCAAAGACGAAACTTCAGCTCACCCGTTATATATGACGGTTCTTTTTCTAGTGATTATTTATAATGACAGTGTTAATCCAAAACATATAATTTTTTATTCAACAATATTAATTTTTGATTCAATAATATAAATTATTTTATTACACATAAATTCATGTCTCAAGACATGACATATCAATCCATCAGAAAAGCAATTCTGGAATGATAAATAGTAAAAGTATTTTTATTTGTTTTGGTTGCTTGTTTTGATTTGATTGATTTATAATTTGTAATAATTTCAAATTCTAAATAAGTATATAAAATAAAAAGTTTAAGTTCCATAGTTATGGCTGGCAGAAACTAAGAACTCTCTCGGGAACAATTAAATAATAATTTCAGAGTTGTTGTCGATTTCAATTAGTACTACCAGAACTTTATCTAATGAAATACTTTCTGGATTGTCAAACGAATAAATTATTTAAAAGAAAGGGAGAAAATCGAACAGTAACAATGAAATCAAGACTTTAATTTCTACTATTGTTCATGGCCATAATGCAATCCAACATAATCTCGGATTTCTAAAACCATTTATTTAAAATGATTCTTTAACATGTTTTTGAGCCATCTAAATAAATTCATATTGTTGAATAAAAAAATTTACATGTGAGGTGCTGACCCCCGGGCCAAGCAATGGTGCCGCAGATTGTAGTCGGTGCCGCTCGGAATGACAGTTAGTGTCACCGGTTCGTCGGTTGGAGCCCGGATGTAAAGTCAGTAGGAACACGTAGATCTGTCGATGTGTGCCGTAACATGCCGGTAATATCATTGGAAGAAAGCATAATTATAATCGGTGAAAGTAGAAACGAACAGAAGTTGATTTGGCAATTATTTATTTTTAATTCAAATTCAATAATTATTTTAATTTAAATTTTACACATCAAGTTCGACAACATTTAAACATTTTTAAAAAAATTTTTCTTTATTAATTTTGTCAATCGTTTTTTTCTGTCACCACAATATTTTTGAATAAATTTATTTATATTATAGATAAAAAAAAATATATATATTTTGGAATAGCACTGTAAATAATACATCCCAAAATTAAAAATAAATGTTGATATCTCAAGAGTTAAGGTTTAATGTTAAGGTTTAAATCGAAAAAATAATACATAGAAAGTTAAGGTTTGGATTATCATTCACGTTTTCCGTGACATAAGAAATTAGCAATACATTTAATGATTACAATTAATTACTGAATATTTATAAGGTATAAACGCCAGCAATGAGTATTGAGGAAACAGAAATAATCGTATAAATTTGACATATTAAAGTAGAAATGAAAGAAGTCTAAAAATTATCATTATTTAAATTTATTTCAAAACAAATTGTCCTGGTGAAAACTGAAAGTTTGCATTGCAATAATATTTCTTTGAAGAGTTTCGAGATAAAAACGAGAATTGCGTTATAAAAACATATTTATATTTTAGGGCAATCCTTACTTATAAATATTCTTTTGATTTTTCTGGATACTGTCGTTTTAGATGTTGCTCTTTATGACATGCCAACGACGCCATTATAATTTGTAGAATGTATTTGTCATTTTATTAAGATTTTGAATTGACAGTTTTCCAGCTGGGATTGAATATGTTTTTGTTTACTCTCTTTATAAGTAATCATTTACCTTTTATGGTACCAACGTATCTTCGTTGAATGTCTTAGGTTTATGAACTCTTTAGGATATATATTTTAAGTTTAAGAAGTGTCCTTAAACCCATAACTCATTTATCATAGTAATCATTTTTCATTGCTAAATTTCGTGAAACTTCTTGTACAAAAATAAATAAAATAACGAATATTTAGATAAAGTATTTTTTTATGAAACTGTTCTGAATCTCGAGCGGATTTCTATAAAATATGTTTCAATGTAAAATTTTGACCACAACAGCTGGCTGGATTCTCGCTTTGGTCCGGAAGCGGCTTTCGACAATGAGGGTCAAAACATTCACGATTTACGGTCCTAGAGAGGGCCGTTGAACATTCTTGAATAGGTAGTTTTGTTTAATCTAACCGATGGAAATCATATTTCTTTTCGGTATAAAGAGCGCGGAAATTCTCAATGGTTTTCGGAATATCTTCATCATATAATGTAGATGTTCGGTCGAGATTCCATTCATCGGCAATGATTTCAAAATTCATTGTCATCATCATTTGCTTTAAAAAACAAGAAATAATTCCAAATCTTTTTTAAAAAATTTATTTTCAATTTAATTTTCAAATCTCAATTCAGCTCCCAACTTCCACTTGATTAAAATAACAATAATAAAAGATAAAAAAAATTAATTTTTTTAACCGCAAAACTTATTTTTGTTTTTGGAATTTTTGTATTTACAAGTTTATTTACACAATTTTATACAAAGCAAAATTCCTTCAAACTTATTTTCATTTATTTAAGGAATAAAATTATATATATATATATATATATATATATATATATATATATATTAATTTATTAATTTTAAGTATTAATTTAAATACATATACAAATTTTTCCCGTCCTGATCCAAACCATCGTCTATGTTTGTTTCAAACAATATAAATATTTATTAAATAAGATAATTACATATTTATTACACCCAAACAGGATCACAGAAGGAAAAGAGAAAGTATATACCGTTCAGTAGAAAAATCTTACAATATTTCGAAACGTTGAGACAGATCAAGATCGGTCGTATGAATAATTTCTTTACTTTCTCCTGATGTACGAATAGTTTATTAACTTCGACATATCTTGATTAGATCTTGATTAGATGGTTTATTTTCTTCGGTGGAATTATAGTGAATTTGGTTTCGATTAACCGTAAGTGCATGTAAATAATGTTCTTAACCAACATACAATAAGAGTACAGCTTTAGTAGCATATTCACTGTGCTATTATGATAGATAAAAGTATTTGTGTCAAGTATTTGTGACTATTCTGATATGACTGGCAACCAACTTTTACCCCTCTGAGGGCACAATAAACCGTGCCCTGCGATTCAATATTAGCCGCGCTGCAGTAGCCGACACTTTCCGTCTTCATAAAGCCACCGGCACCTTTGCCTATACGAAACGCAGTGGAAGGCCACGTATCACAAGCTAGGTGACAGATCGAGCCATTTTGAGATCCTGCAAGACTAATCCATTTGCTGGTTCCCGCGCAATACAAGCTGATCTTCCAGCTAACATTGATAAATTGCCTAGCGCACGAACCATTCGTCCACGTCTGGTTGAAGGAAGCTTTCGATCATCCGAGTATATTTAGGGTAGGCTGGTGAATTAAAGCCAAGACTGTATATGTATATATATATATATATATATATATATATATATATATATATAAATATATATAGTAGCTACTCTTTCTTGTGGATTGCTTATACCATGATAATATTAAATCAAATCTGCTTAAAAAACGCAATATTCATAAAAATATTTTTTGATGTAATAATCTTGCAATTACAGATGACAATAAATTGTTTAAAATTCATTTTAATGCTACTAATTAATAGTGAATATTCATCTATTTTTTAATTTCTTTGATATTTTGGGGAAACTGATGATGGGATCCGATATATATATATATATATATATATATATATATATATATATACATATAGTAGCGTGCAAAATTCAGTGGACAGTAAAAAAATCACAATTTTCCCTATTAAGCGATGAGTTTATAAGGTTGCACGATTAAAGTTTGACCATGTGAGGAATAAATTCAAAAATTACTGGTTATTGAGCCTGGTTTTGTTATTAGGTTGATTCAAAAGAAATGTCATTTTTAATGTATTTAATATTCATTGTTTGAAATATTTATAAAATCATTAATAGATATATTTATATTTAAATTTATTTCAAAGCTTAAACTTTACTCTATATTTTCATACCAAGTATGACATTATTGTTGTTAATTTATTGTTTATTTATTTTATTTTGAAATGTTAGAATGAAAACAATTTTATTCTACGATTTCTAACTAGGTCGAAAAGCGAAAGAAACGGCTCGGAATATTAACAATGTATTTGGACAACATACCACTTATTTACGAACAGTACAACGTTGGTTTTCTTAGTTTCGTAGTGGCAACGAGAGCCTTGAAGATGAAGAACACGGTAGTCGACCATCAAAAGTTGACGATGACCATTTGAAGAAGTTATTCAATGCCAACCCGAATAAAAGTTCACGGGAAGTTGCACAAGAACTCAGCGTTCACTAATCAACATTTGTTCGCCATATGTAAAAAATCGGTGAAGTGGAAAAGCTGGACAAGTGAGTGCCGCACGAATTAAACGAAAATCAAAAAATTGTCACTTTAACGTGTGCTCTTCTCTGCTTTTGCGTAATCAAAGGGACCCGTTTCTGGATCGAATTGTAAATTGCGATAAAAAATGGATCTTATACGACAACCGGCGACGTTCGGCTCAGTGGTTGGATTTCATCGAGGTTTCAAAGCCTTTCCTGAAGTCAAAATTACATAAAAAAAGTCATGCTAACTGTTTGGTGGTCCGCACATGGTTTAATCCATTACAGCTTCCTAAAACAAGGCGAAACAATTACAGTGGAAAAGTATCGTCAGCAAATTGTCAAAATGCATCAAGAACTACAAAAAACGGCCGGCATTACTCAAGAGAAAGGGGCTACTTCTTCATGACAACGCTCGTCCACGTGTAGCAAGAAAGACCATGCTGACATTAAACGAACTGGGATATGAAACTTTGCCTCATCCACCCTACTCACCAGACATTTCTCCTACAGACTATCACCTTTTTAAACATTTCAGCCAGTTCCTTCGCGAAAAATGCTTCAGAAACCAAAGAGGTGCTGAAAGAGCCTTGGATAACTTCATCGCTTCCAGAACTAAAGAATTTTATGAATTTGGAATAAAACAACTTGTTACCCGTTGGCAACAGTATGTTCAATGTAATGTATAGAAAATATTGCGTTGTTCCAAGGTTTTGGTCTCAAGACAATATTTTCTATTTTTGTGATTTTACACAATTGAATAAAAGTCAAATTAAATCAAACAAAAAAATTCAGTAACAATTTAATCAAAAACAAGAAATAGTCAACTTATAACACACAAAAAAAATCACCTTTATTACCACACAAAATAGCATAAAAAATTAAGCATAATCTGTCTCTTAGTAATTTTATCGATTGCTTGTTTAATTATTATTTTTTATCGATTTCATTCATTCATGATTATTTTCACGGAATTCGATGCTGAAACAGAACAGAAAGCCGAAGCTCTTTAAAAAAAAAAAACTAAACGAAAAGCACTTATGTCGACTCGAAGTAATAATCGAAACATAAAGCACAAAAAAAAATCAATCGAAATGCGAGCAGCCGAGTGATAATAATAATAATAGTAGTACTAATAATAATTCGAGTAAAAAAAAGCATTTGTGTGAACTTGAAACCCGAATCGGGAGTAAGAGGACCGACAAACGATCGTCGAGTGTCAAGAAAGACAAATCGGCGAGCGATAAGTCCAAATCGAATGACAACAATTAGAAACTGTAGTATTAGTACCGATCGTTTTGGTGAGACGCAATAAATTTATTACTACCGACTTGTTCTGTTTGAGATGATATTTCGTTTTCACGATCGCTTTTGTTGGGTGTTTTCAATAACAACAAAAAAAATTGTAATCTTTTTTGTATATCCACTTTTTATTAGAAACTGATACACTTGAATTATTTGAATGTACCGAAGCTTTTTTTGTTAAGACCATCTCCAATTTTAGTTTGTCATTTCTACCAAAATTCGATTGATTCGTT
>MQRK01177928.1:80854-97979 GCA_001938485.1 Girardia tigrina
AATCATGATTTTCTTAGAAATACTGAAACTTCAGTTTATGAGCTTTATTACGATATACAAATTCAATTAATATCGATTCGACAATTCATGTTGTAATTAAAGATAATTACTTTGGAAAGTGTGCCCCACAACTTATGACTCACCCTAATAATACTATTGAATAGGTTTTGAATTGTTTAACAGTCGATTTTTGTCCAAGCGTCGAGGATTGCCTTCTTCAGTTCATCAACAGTTTGGCAGTGATGATTCTCAGCATAAACAATGCTTAACATTTATGCCCCACAAATTTACTTTTAGATTGAGGTCAATCTACAAGCAGGCCAACCGTTGAGAATATTGACAGTTTAGTTTGAATCCATGCCATGGTCGTATTACTCGTGTGCATGAGAACATTGTCCTGCTGAAAGATGTATGAAATGCGGCGATATCGGTGAATAAATAGAATCAAACTGCGAGTTAAGGTGTATATATACTCAATACTGTTTATTTTTAAAAAAACCGGGTTTTTTCCTTGTTTAGAAACCTCGGAAACCCGGTTTTCGCAATTTTATTAAAAATCTTTACATTTTTAATATTTGCATTATTATTTTCCATTTTTAATTCTCGTAATTCCAATAAAATACATTATTTTTTTGAAATTGTTTAAATATTTATTTTAAACACATTTTTTATTAAAAAAATTATTATTCAGTATCAAGGAAAAGTAAAGAAAATTATAAATGTGTGACCTTTAAATCCATTTTTAATAATTGTTTTTTTAGAAGTATGGATTACAAATTCGAGGAATACAAGAAAGTTATTGAAAATGACAAATTACTTTGGGCATATTTTCTTCGAGAGAAATGGTCAAGTGGCGAAATGCAAAACATGTTCGTGGATCAACTGGTGAACTTCATTCGCATTTCCAAACAGTACACAAAATTACTGCTCTGAAACGAGCGTTTAATGAATTACGAACATGCGTTCAAAAATCTTTAATAGATATGAAATCATCATATTCTTTTTCAGATGCTGAATTTAAACTTCTATCAGAAACTATTACTGTTCTTTTACCTATCAAATTGGGAATCGAGTCACTTTGTCGGCAAGATGCAAACCTTTTGACTACAGATGCGATTTTCAAATTTATGCTTTCACATTTTTACAAAAGTAGGGGCCAGCTGGCATTTGATATGAAAATAAAGCTATTATATCGATTTAAAGAAAGGCGAACAGATTTATCTAGCTTACTTCAGTATCTTCATAACAAATACCACGTTGTCGATGCCGAAAATAATTCACATGCTGATATTTTCTACGAACATTCAAAAGCATCGATTCTTAAACTTATTGTTCAAATTCTTAAAAAATGACTAATCAATCGAATCATGTTGACATCTCGTCAAGATATGGCGATATTATGAAAGTGGAAGATGAACAATTAATATTCCAATATGTTGAAGAAATATGTAAACCATCAAAGGTGGATGTGATGAAACATTTATTTCAAAAAGCTATTGACCATCAATTAACAGTTCAACCACAGAAAGGAGACCAAAATGCTCCTAGTCTAAACACTAAAGTTCACCGGGAGTTGACCCAGTTCGAATCGGATGGGGTTAGAGTGTATAATTTTTTTCTATCTATTTCACTGACAAGCGTGGAAGCTGAAAGAGCTTTTTCGGAGGCAGGAAATATATGTACAAAAATTCGATCATGTCTAGGGGACGACACAATAAACATGTTATGTTTAATGAGATCGCATTTTCTAGAATCGAAAAATAAATAAAATTTTTGTGGTATATGTATTTTTTTTATTGTAAAAATAGTATTTTTATTTTGTTATCTATCCTTTTTGACTGAATTATTCATTAGACATAAAGCTTAATAGATTTTGATTTAATTACTGTTTCCAAAATTCGGGTAAAAAAATTGTACAATGGTAATATATATTAATTTTTAAAAACCGGTTAGAACCGGTTTCCGGTGTTTCACGAAGCTTGAAAGCGAAAAGCAGGTTTCAAAATTTTATCCAAAATTGTAGACTACAAGTCCAATAATGAAAAAATGAAAGAATAAGTGCAGATAATACAGACTTTTACAGAATATGTAAAGAGCTTACCGTTCTCCAATCTCTAGTCCTGTTCAGGCGAGCAATTTCCATACGATAAATTTAATGACTCTGTTGACGCCTTGGTGCAGCAGCGAATTTAGCTCGGACTAGGCGTGGATTTCGTTGAATAGTTCACCAAAAAGTTGATTTGCTAAAGTTGAGGCTGAGTAGTCGTTTGATGTAATTACAAGACTTTTAGCTATTTGATACTTCATGCGCAATTCTTCTTTCAGTACGTTGAGATAATTTCCTCGCACGACCTTGGCTCTTCTTCATACCATAAATTTCAGGATTCTTCAGAAAATTGACGATCACACCTGGTGTTCGCTGTAATTTTCGCGCACTCTCACGAATTCCGAGATTTACATCACGATATGCTTTAATACTTGCTTGTTCTTGGACACTTAATTGATTACCTCGCGGTTTGGTCAATAGTGAACTCAATATATGCCGGACAATATATATGATCAATATACTATTAAAAGCAAAGTAATTTTGTCATTTAGCTCTGCTAAAATTATAATATAAGCAGACTTTGCAAGTCTTCATATAATTATGAAACGGGATTATTTTCCTTTTGTGAAACTAAAACCCATAACAAATCAATCTTCAACGTTAAAAATAAAATCGAAACTGTTTTTTGATATGACCTATCATGTAGATATATATGTTTTTATCATCAACTTAATGAAAACCCGTCAACGCATAAAATGAGGGGTGTTCATATAAGTATAAAATGAATTTTATATATATAAATAGATATATCCATGGAATTTAGAAACCTATTTTTCAAGGCATTTTATTCAATCAGTTTTCTCCAAATTTTGTACACTTACTCATCTTTGATGACAATAAATGATAATGGGACAATTTGATCAATTTTTTTTTGCAAAAAAAAACGTTTACGATTATCCACAAATATTTAAACTGTATTAATTATAAATGTTTTGGTTTTTTCCGGCAATAAAAAAATAAAAAACCGATTGACAATTTATTAAATTACAATTTTTGAATTTTCATACAAAATCTCGGTTTATTTAAACAACTGTTTTTTATTTGAGGATATTTTTTAGTAGTTCTATTTTTAACCGTTTATTATAAATATAGATATGGATATAGATAGAGATATTTAATAACACTAATAATTATTTAAATGTTTAGAATTAAAATATCTTATAAATTATACTAACAGTTATTAATAACATAATACCATTGATTAAAAAATGTAATATTAATTTTCCTTTCAACAAAAGAGTAAAAAATTCTATTGGCCAAGTAGATCTGTCACTGGTTAATTAATGAAGATGAATGTCATTTTCGATGTATTGTCACTTAATTTTAAAATGAAATAAATTAAATTATTTGTGATAAATAATTAGAAATTTGTAAATACTTTTAAATGTTATGATGATACTCGATTCAAACAGGTACAGAAAAGGAATCGTTCAACCTTCAGCCCTTAACCCATAACCTCTAAATAATTTGATCAAACAAAAAACAAATAAAATGAATTCTGATCATTTTTGTAAAAGAAAGTAGCAAATATGGAAAAGATTAAAAAACTGAAGCTACTTATGAATAAACAATCATACTCAACAATACAAATGTTGTCATAGTGATTTTCGTAAACTATATCAGATATTAAGGAACTATTCTTTAATTTTCTTATGTTCCTTTCATTTCTTTTTTTTTATAGAAAAATCTTTTTTATCAGTTTCAGTTTCAAGTTTAATATAATAATATTTATCTCTTACAATTAAGTATCTTGTTAAAATTAATAATTAGATACTTCTATAATAATAAAATAAACCCCTACCAATATTTCCTTTAACTTCGATAGCATAAATAAGAAGGACGAAAGAATATTAAGTAAAAACAACTTCAAGAAAGAAATATCTCATACAGAAAATTAAAATTTTTTAGTTTTTCTATGGTATTGATTGATTAAAATTATTTTATTAATATAAAAATTGAAGATAAAATAAAACATTGAAGTCATTAAACATTCTAAATGAAAGAAAAACCAATTTACAAAATAAAAATAAATTAATAAATTTAAATTTTATTTATTTAGAAGATATAATTAAAAATATTTATAAATTATATATTAAAAAAATAATTTTAAAATTGTAAATTTTTGAAATATTTTATTTTTTTCGGTATTCTATTTATATATTTAATATTTTAACAAAAAGAAATAAATAATTTTATTAATATTTGAAAACCAAATTAATTGATCAAATAAATAATTTAATGTATATTATTAAATGTACCAAAAGAAAATTTGTTCTTTTCAATGGTTTTTGTATTAATTTAGGAATATTTAATTGATTAAAAAATATAATTTATTTTATAATAATATATTCAATTAATAAACAGAAAAATAAATTTTTCAATATTATTTTATTTTTTTAGTATAATAATACACAAAAAATACATAAAAATAATTATTAATTTGTTATATTTGTAAATTATATTCAATTAATATAAATTAATTAGATATCAATTTTATTATGTCTAAATTAATCATTAAAAATTCTTTTGAAATTTTATAGGGAGTTTAATTAAAAAAATATAACTCAAATTTTCTTTAGAACAACTGAAAATATTAATTATTAAATGTTCTTTTATTCATTAAATAGATAAAGGAATAACAAAACTTCCAAACATTTAATTGACATTTATCCAACAAAATTATATTTTATATTTTTGAAATTTATTATAATTACATTGTAAAAAGTACTTACAAATCCAAATTAAAACGCAAACAATTTTCGCATCGCGCAGAGTCATTGTACGGTTTGTCCACGGTAAAGTAATGGCAATAAATCGACTTGTTGTTAATCCAAGTAACATCAAAGAAGCCGTATAAAGTGTCACCTGCCAAAAAATAGAAAATTAAAAGGATTTTTTTATCAAAAATTCTACATAAATAGCATAGTTTAAGAGTTTACACCCAACAATTCCAAATATCCATTTTTTAAACATGTACTGCATCATGGTTATGGGGACCGTGGACAAAAGGAATACCATATCTGAGGAAGCCAAACCAATGCAGAAGATCTCATAAACTTGTTTATTTCTGCAAGGAACTAAAATGAGTATCGCAAATGCATTTCCGATTATTCCGACGGCAGAAATGGATATTGGAAAAATTAATAAATGATCAAATTCATACAAACTCATTTCTATAAAGACTAAAAAAGAATTTTTAACTATTTTTCTTATTTTAAAATAAAGCAAATCATGTCAATAAAATATATTAAAAACCAATAAAAATTATCTAAGATTTGATTGGCTGAAAATATTATTTTTAATTTATATCGATTTTTAATTAAAATATAATTGATTTTCTAAAAGAAATAAATTTTTAAGTTAGTGATGAAATTATTTTAATAATATAAAAAAAAATAGATATTTTTCATATGTGAATGAAATATTTAGAAAAAAATTGATTAAAATTTAAAGTTTTTTTTCAAATTCTAATAAAATAAATAATTAATTTAATTAACAAAAATAACACCATTTTAATTTTAAATTTTTATTTGAAAACATGTTTCGCCACTTTTGTGGCATCTTCAGTTCTGTATTTAATTAGAAATTTAATTTAAAAACTGATTTAAGACGTGCAACAGATAAATATATTTCAAAAAATAAAAAATTAAAATTAAATGATGAAAAATTACTTTTAAAATTAAAAAAGCATGAAATTTGCATTTCAAGATTTGATAAAGGAAATGGTGTATTTATTCAAAATAAGTCTGATTAGAAAAACAAGCCCCAGTAGGTGTTACAATTAAAGTATTGTTCCTAACTAATAAAATTTCTAATTACTTCTCAAATAAATCTAAAACACAAAGCAAATTTAGTTTACTAATATAAATGTCACAAGTGTGAATCCTTGTACATTGGAGAAACAAATCGTCACCTCCGTACTAGAATTGCAGAACATACCCAATCAAGTAGAAAAAGCTCAATTTTGGACCACATAGTGAAATGTCATGGAACTCAAAGGAGAGTATTTGATAATGATTTTCGGGTTTTGATTAGTAACTTTGATCACAATTATGAAAGGACAATTACTGAAGCAGTCTTGATAAAGTTTCTTAAACCTAGTATAAATGTGCAAATTAATTCGTCCAATCATATTAGAGTATTTTGACGTAACACACTGTGACGTAATGGTCATCTTTCTATATAAACAATAACTTTCTAATTAAATACAGAACTGAAGATGCCACAAAAGTGGTGAAACATGTTTTCAAATAAAAATTTAAAATTAAAATGGTGTTATTTTTGTTTATTGACAAAATTGCCATTTGATTTAAAGAAACTTAATTAATTTAATTAACTTTTAAATTATTAAATAATTAATAAATTTAAATAATATACGTTAAATTTGTTAATAACAATTTACAAAAAGTAACCAAATTACTGTATCAAAAAATAAAATTTTTTTTTCAACAAATTTAATTTATGTATTTTATAATTACAAATTAACTTTTGGGTTAAAAATTATAATAAATTAAACCCAGTATTTTATCATTGTAAAAACTGAAGTTGTAAATTTGTAAGATCTTTCTCAAGTTTCTAGAAACTTTTATTAAGACTTTATTATCTCCATATATTCTTTCATCCTCTTTCTTTGTCTCTTGTACGTTAATTCTAAGAAAATATTATTTAATATTAGAATTTAGAAACAAAAGACATATAAGAATGATGACAAAATTGTATTAATATTCTAAAAATTCCAAAGGTTACGGTTTTCCCAGTACTTTGGTGTACATAAGATCCTTTGAATACATAAACTAAACTTCCATTGGTTATATAATATATAATATATATTTTTTCAAAGAATTTTATTCTGGTTAATTCCATAATTATATAACATATATGAGATAACCTAGTTTTTTTTAAGAGTTACTAAAATCTATTTTTATAGCTTTTCTTCTTTTTCCTTAACTTTTAAGATATTAATAATTTGTATTGTTAGGAAAATTAGCCTTCTTTGAATATTCAATACATTAGTTGAAATAAAATTAAAATTAAGCCACTTTAACAGTTTACTTTTGATATTCAAAGACTAGAAAGAAATATTTATGTTCAAAATGAACAATAAGATACCGAATGTTTACTTTTGCAGAAAATATCGTAAAATACGTTTTAGCAAAGAAATATATCGTGGAGACACTTTTTTGTATTGTTTTAGCAATAGAAAAATTTTACAAAAAAGAGAAGTCAAAATAATAAATGTAATCAATGAAAATATGATATTTGTTGTGTTTGTTATTAACTTTTATTTAGTTCCATTTAACTTATGCATCATATGTGCTATGTTTGGTATGGGGAACGCCTGTCTTTGAGTAATTAAATATTACTGCCTGAAATCTAGACATAATCTGATTTCGTCTTTACTCTTTTCCAAACCCATACTATTGGCGTGTTCGATTGCAAGTTACAAGGTCTTATTAAGGAGTTTACCTCTAGATTCTTAATGGCTTCCTCTACTTTGTCTTCTTAGTGTACTGACTGTCTTTTCGGTTTATGTTTATGGGTCTCCTGTTATTTCTATTCTGTCGTTGGCCTGCCATCTCTTTCGAATAGTATTGAACCATTAGGCTCTTTAGAGGGTTCATCCAAAGTAAAGAGTGCTAGCTGCTCCCGATAGGCCTCCCTCAGGATCAGATTGCTCCAGTCTCCGAGATATTTTTGGCTTCCCTGTCACAAACGACCAATCATATACTATGGTTATTGTGGAAGCGAGCTGATAAGATCTAAGGGTCTTACCAACTCGGTTACACAACAACGTATTTGACACTACGAAATAAAATAAAACAGAACAAAATATCCAATAAGCAAAATTATAATCTTATACAACGATTAGAACGGAAAGATGAGGACGGATGCAGAAATCACGAAAGGAAAGGAGAGGTTGAATAAATAACGCCAACCAAATACACATAGTTACCGTCCAGATCAAATATTCGTTTCTGAACAAAGAATGTGTCTCGAATCGATTCGGACAGATACTTCGGTGGATCTGTTGAGGATTGCTGGGAAACGTCCTTTGATTGTAAAACCAAACCCGAAATATTGGATGGGAAGTAGGTTTCCCAATTGTCAACTGATCGATTATGAATCCAAGTGTGATGTTCCCGTCGTTGCGATTATGTCAATTAAATCAACGATTTAATTGATGGTTGTAGTCCAACGGGGAGTTAATTTCGACGGTAGTTAATGGTACCGGCAGAATAGCAATTTTTAATTGGAATTGCTATAGAAATTTTTAATTTGTAATATTTCTGATCAATATTTCTGATCAATTTTTGGCTAGTATAATATTGCCATAGGCAATATTCATTATTAATAATTATTAATAATTTTCAATTTATCTGAAATTCCTGGCTTGCATTCATCTGATGTCGACAATTCTCGGCCTGAATCTTCAACCACAAATTTGTTTAATTTTGCAAAAAAAAAATGGCTTTCGAATAACTGTAACATACCGAACAGCTCTTGTGATCTATCTGATTTGTTTATTCTATTTTTTCCATCGCTTGGATGTCTGTTTGCCAAAAGAGTCTTTAAACAATCGTTTCGTAAATTCGGTCTATATTCTTGATACAATGCTTCTTGTTTCCTCTTCACTTGCAGTACATTCTTTGACCGCAAGAATTTAATTTATTGGAATAGAGTGCTGGACAACTTGCCAAAAACAAAATAGATAGACATTTGAAAGAATATACACATTTCGCTGTAATATGTATATATAATCAAATCTCAATATCACTTTAGGTAACACACACTGAAGCGCACATTAGAGGACACAAGTACATACTCATGCACACACCTTCACACTGCCGAAAAATACAAGTGATAAAATATTCGTCATCAATAGTGCTAGATAGTATCAAACAAGGAATGACAGTTTTCCGAACAGAAGACACTACTGATCCAAAATTCACAATAGTGTTAAGAAGAGAATCAAAGTCTGCAACAGTGGTACCATGATTGAGCATCCCTTTGGTTGTGTTAGTGGACTTAGTACAGTCGCAAAAGGGGCACTTGACTTCTCCCCTTGCTGTTTAGTCAGTGATCCTAAAAGTCAAGTACGTATCTTCATGATTAATCGTTTGCTCAACCACCATTGAGATAGTCGGAGGTTTTGTCGCTAACTGAGGATTGGTTGTTGGTATATTTTGTGGTCTGTCTGCTTCCGTTGTATTACTTCCTTCATTTGTTGCACCAGTTGTCATTTGAGTTTGATTTTCTTCCTTTGTGTTCATATCTATTCTGTGATCCTTATTCAGATGTCTTATTAGCAATCCTCTTGTCTTATTGCTTGTGTAGCATTTGTGGCTGTTAGGTTCTTCTGTCATAAAAAATGAAATAAAGATAAATTCGATTTAAAAAATATATTCGAATTATCCACCAAATTATTCCAATTTTGTGAAGATTAAAACAAATATTTTTTATTAATAATCACAATTGTTTCCATAATTTATTTTCTTGTGAGGATATCAGTTTGTAAACCCAATAATATTATAAATACTAATAATTTACAATACTATAATTTTAAAATACATAATACATTATATTAACTTAAATTAGATACACTTAAATTTAATCTCAAATAATTTAAAATTTTAACATTAAATTAAATTATTACTCTATAATTTATAAATATTGAATTTCAATTTTCCCGATCATTATTATCCTGATAATTACCAATTCTGATTTCAAAAATTTTTACTTCTTTAAAAACCCCCTCACAGTGGCATTTAAACCTGTTAGCTCCGTCCGGTTATTCCTGATCACCTCTCTCTATGTGATCCCTCTTCATGTGCCTCTTAAGTTCCTTGTCTTCTGCAAACTCATTGAAGCAGTTGTCTATAGGGCATTGAATTATCTTCTCTCTCGGGCAAATAAACTTGGGTAAACTTGTTGCTGTCCTTTCCGATCTTTCTTTCATAATGAGTTCAGCTATGTATGTGCTTTGTGAAATGATGGGGTCTAAATATGATTGTTTAAATATTAAACTAATTTTAGAGTTATTCTTTAATTTAATTTGAATTATGAAATGACTGATTTTTTAAAATTTTATTTTTGTTGGATATTAGATATTTTGATTATTTTGAATATTTAATATTTGCTTTTTTGATAAATATTTTGTTTAAATATTATCAATTAAACATTGTTTTGTAAATAAACTTTTCGTGTGTTACAAGCTATCCGGGCATAATGAATGATATGAAAATCGTTTTGGTGTTTTTGGAAAAATTCGATGGAAGCAATAGCTTCGAGATTTGTCAGAAGAAATTTGAAATGGTCATGAAAATCAGGAAGATAACTAATCCAGCCCCGCATCTGCCCTTTTTACTAACGGGGGTTACACTGAACATCTACATGGAATCAGACGAGAAGACACAAAGCAGCTGCGATCGGTTCTTCAAGATACTAAACAACTCGTTCGGCCTGACTAGACGTTCTGCGTACAGTCAATTGATAAACTTACAGTATCACGAGGACGAGACTATTGATGAATATGCGTCTCAGGTGAAAATGTAAGCAACAAAGGTCGACGATCTAACAAAGGCTGCCTTCATCGCTTGACTGCTTTTCGAGTTTTGGATGTGGAACGGGCCGGCGACCAACCCCTGACCGAAATGATCGAGTATAGCCGCAGGTATTTGGGGATTAAAAAGAGTTTATTACAGGGTTCAATGGCAGCAATAGAACACTGAAACAACAACAAAGAAACCAGAGGTCAGGGAGAACTCAATAAACCCAAGCAAATCTTCAGAAAGGACTCTATGCCTATCGTGAGAGAGACACCAAATCGAAGGAAAGTAATCATCATAAGGGTTCTCAGTGGCAATCAAACAGATAAACAATGTACTACAAATGTCAGAAACCGGGTCATATCGCAAAATATTGTCGGTCGGGAAACGAAAAGGGCAGTTTGTAGGCGCCGGCTCTCTCCCTTCACAGTTGCAGTCGTTGCCGACGATGATCGTCACTGTAAATGACAGGTCAGCCATAGCGTTGATTGATTCGGGTTTTTCGAAAACGGTTGTTTTAAAAAGGTTAGTTAGTGATTGTATGTTGTTTTCTGAAGGAGAAATTATGGTTTTGGCAAATGGAAAGGATGTTAGAGTGGATTCGGGTAAAGTGTAGCTGAATATAAATGGTAGTATCATTAGGGTGGAATGTTCGGTCATGGAACATTTGCCGTATGATCTAGGGATCTTAATAGGTATGGATGTCATAGGTAAATTGGGCGGCGTGAGAATTAATAAGGGTGTTATTGAGTTCGGCGAAGAAGAAATTAAAGGGATAGATAGTAGCTTGAGTTGTACTTCATTGGATGCACCTCTTGTTAGTTTTTAAAAAAGCATAATTTTGAAATTGAGTTTAAGGAAAATTGGTCGATTAAATGGAATTGGAAAAGTGAGGCTCCGAGTCATCTTCCGAATCGTAGTCAGTTTTTAAGGACAACAAATTAAAAGATGTTGCAACGTTGAAAATTTTAGACGGTTGGGTAGAAAAGGGTTATCTAATCGAGTATAATGAGAAGGAAATAGGTAAATCGATAGGATCCATACCGATATTTGGAATATTACAGGCTAATAAGTCCAAGATAAGACCCATTTTTGATTTTAGAAAATTAAACAATTATGTGGACGTTTATAGTGGTTCTGCGGACATATGTTTAGAAAAGCTCCGCGATTGGCGAGGTTTTCATTTCTTGGGTTTCTCCGACTAAACCCAACTTGTTAGCAACATTTTTATTAATGAATGAATTTGTGCTAGCGTCATCAAGTAACAGGTTCACTTTGAATCGATTTCCTTTATTCATTAGATAAACGGGAATGGTTCTCAAGGACACACATAATTTATTTTCCTCTATGAGATCAGTGACAAATGTCCCAGCACTCGGAGTCTGATTAAACTCTCTTTCTGGTGTTTTACCTTTTCACTCTTCTTTACCTTCCATGTATTTATTTTGATCCGAGCTTAAAACATACTTTTTAGAGTGTAGGTTTCTACAGTTGCTCCCAAATGTACAATTGCCGGATTCGAAATATTTGCATTTGATTGGACTTTCTTCCTTTGTTAAATCGTGTATGTATCTGAATGCATTTCTTCTTTTACAAATTCCTTTTTGAAAATCCTAACATAGTGTCCTTTTAAATTCTCTTTCTGATTGAGCTGCCTTTTTCTCTTCCTTTTGAAAATCCTAACATAGTGTCCTTTTAAATTCTCTTTCTGATTGAGCTGGCCTTTTTTCTTCCTTTTGAAAAAGGCTTTTCCACTACATATTTCTTGAATATCTTTCTTTCGCTCTTTGGGATTAAATATGCCGATACCATGAACAGCTTCCGCAGCGGTCCGCTTTATTTCTACCTCGTTTATCAGCCAATCCTTTAAAACTGATAAATTCTGAGGATTACCTTCTGAAGAGCGAGTTCTCTCCTAACGCTCGACTAAAAGTTCAGGCTATTTCTCTACCAAAGTAATGTATAGTAATCCTCCCTCAATCTCCACATCCTTGTTATTGTTCTCTGATCTAGAAGTTATAGCTTCCAGCAATCCAAAGAAACATTCCAGGTCATTTAAATTATTTGCCCTTACTGGAAAGAACTCATTTATTTCTCTCATTAAATTGGCGTATTGCATCTGAGCACCTCCATATCGTTTGTCCAATTTGCCAATATTGTTTTATAGGATTCTTGAGTTATATCGATATTTTTGATCAATGTCTTTGGTTCGCCAATAAGGCATTGATCCAACATTATTTGCTTATACTGATAGTATAACATCCTTATAATTCTTTCATCTTCGATGACTTTTTTAATAAACTCTTAATAATAATTTTTTTCTAGACATGTGAGAAATTTTATACCTAACCAAGAACGTGGGGCGGATTTCTGTATATCTGATATCTGAAATATCTGACATCTTTGAGGAATTGACACAAGCCTCGAAAGTTCACTTACACTTTTCATACTTACCCACATTTCCAGAAAATTTGGGTAAGGTTACCGGTTGGAATTTTATTGGAATTCTATCTTCCACCATCTGAACTCGTTCCTCTTCATTAATTTGTTTATGATTAATGTTGAATCTCTGCTTTGCAGCTGCCAGTACCTCGTCGTTTTGATCTTCTAATTTTGTCAACTCCTTGTCGATTATTGAGCTATACTCCTTTTTCTTAAACCGTTTGACATTAATTGCCATTGATTCGAAATCCTTCAGCACTTCAATATAGCATTCATTGTACGAAACCATCGTTCTATTAAGTTCTTCAGTTGATATTTACGCATGTCCGAGCTTGCTTCTTAATTGTCATAATTTATCTTTTGAACTCCTTCAGCAAAGAATTTTTCTATTTAATTCATCTTCATCCATTTCCATGCCTCCTTTCAGGCCAAGCATAAGATGAAGTGTAACATTCTTAACTATATCACTTTCCTTTATTGCTTTTTGATCTTCTATGAGTAATCCATCAAACCATAATTGTAAGCTGACTGCAATTTTCTCTTTGTTTTCAATTTTTGTTATGATGTGTTTTATCGTTTTTTCGATTTTTCACATCCAAGGCAATTGTTTTGCCAGAAAGCGTTTTTATGAATATCTGCAATTCTGTGTCTTTTCCTTCAAACTTTTTCATATCATCCTCATCTTCCGGCATGTGAGGAAAATTTAAAATTGTTTGAATGTGTAAATTTAGTGATGCTGTGTGTTGATTTAAGTATGTTGAATTTAGAATGGTGATTCTCCCACCCAGATGGAAATTTGTATTTTTTATTTAAATTTAAAGTGATTGACTATACCAACATAATTAAAATAATAATTTTATAAGTTCATATTTTTTATTTAACAATTAAAAGGAAGTTTAATATTTTCGGTAAAATTTAATTTAAATGTATTTTTAAAAATTTGATGACATTTTTATTATTTTGGGATTTATTGAGAAATGGTAAAATTTAATATTTAAAATTAATATTAATTAATATATTTATAAAAATGACTTAGAAAAATTGTTCGAATAATCATGATTAAAAAGAGAAATAAGAAAACCAATTAGAATGATGAAAAACGATGAAAGACTTTCTGAGAGTCATAATGACTCTAAATGTGATTGTAATAAAAATTCAAACGAGACTTGTCTAAATGTTCTTAATACGGCAAATCGAGATCTTCGCTTCCAACTACACCCTTCAGAAAATTCGAATATTCTGAAAAGAGATTCTCACTACTGCCCTCGAGAAATGCACTTTTACATTCCTTTTGTTGTTCTATAACATCTTTAAAACTCGTCCGCTTAAATCCGGTCAGCTGGTGGGAGTGTGTGAGATTTGTATTCCTTATTTGATTACTTATTTCGGCAATTAAACTCGAAATATTTGCTAAGTCGTTTAGACTCGTAATTTTCGATTTCAGTTTGTTTAAATCATTGCATATTTGATTAGGTTCTTTTCTACACTCGATTCCAGTTTTATAATAATCGTTTTTAAATTGAGATTCCATGGAAAATTCACAGAGGTATGTTTTCAATCCATCAAGAGTATTTTCGCAATTTTCCAGCTCTTTAAAATCGTCTTTAATATCGCCTTTTTTGATAAATCTCAGGAATATCTCTTTCACTTTCAAAAAAATCAACTTTATTTTTTCAGAAGGAATTCCTAATGATTTGGTCAATTTAACTAGCCTTGCGACGCAATCGTTATACTCCAATTGCAAATTACATTCAAAAGGATCGGTTCTATTAACGAATCCACAAATTTTAATTTAATTTCTCTCATTTCAAATCGATAATTTTCCACTCCGTCTGTCCAAACATCGCTGCCACTCTTACTGAGCAACATCAACAGCTGATCTCCAGCGCCAAAACATGACTTACTTCCCAGACCACGACCAAGGAAAGAAGAATTCACCAAATCAACCAGATAGTCGCCGGACGAGGATTCGATCGGTGATACTCTCGATCGATCATCCGAAATCAATTGCTGTCGATTCCCATTTAAGTCCAAACACGATCTGCTACCAAATATCAACTTGTAATTATTTGTTGTCATTTTTTTTGCTTTTCGGAGATTTCAAATTCAAAATCGTTTATCTGCACTGAATCGATCGATCGTCGTTACGCCAATTCAAATCCAAAAAAATTAGAAGCAATAATTCAATCAAATCTTTATTTATTTTCAAAATTTGTTTACTACAATTTGATTCAATTGATTAATTTAAACAAATTCAACCTTTTCTTAAATTTACACAATTCAATTCTGTTTTATACAATTAAATTCAATGTTATTTTTACAATCAAATTAATGTTTTTGAACAATTTTTTCCTTTCTTCAATCAATTTGGTTCATTGCTTTGACTCGAACAACGAATTATGTATAAATCATTCAATAAATTAAAGGCTTTTATTAATTTTCAATTCTTCCACTTTTTTTTCGTAATTCAGCAATCCTAATATTTGTTTTTTGAAATTCATTTAATTGTTTTGTCTTAAATTTTTAAAAAATATTTTTCGTCTTAATTCATTAAAATTGACTTGGGACTATAAATCCTGGATGAATTATCGGCCCGACCAATATACCACAACCAATTGACGTGTTCTCCGCTCTGATTGGTTGATTTTAAAAACACTTCTAATTTTCATTTCTGAATTTTATTTTCAAGATCTGATTTGCGTTTATCATTGGACGAGTTAACTTTTGAATTTCAATGTTGAGACTAAATTTTATTGTTTGCAAAATTTTGATTTCACTGATTATTTTGCGAAATAATTTCAATTTTGTTATTGAAATTTTTGCGATGGACTTTATTTTTACTGTTATGAATATCTTGAAACAAACTAATCGAAATAATATTTTAAACAAATTTATTTTCAATTGATGATTATAATAAGTGTTACTGATTTAAAAATTACAAAAAGGATGATGAACCGAACAAGATCAGTAAAAACAATAAATGTAAAATCGGTTAGTTTTTAAGGCAACCTTGGAATTTACCGAACAATAAACTTTTAAGACTAAGTTACAGTTCTGCAGTTACAGTGTCAAACTCGAAAATTCCAAATTATCGTCATATTATCTTTTACAGCTTCTTTTTTTCTATTAAGATGTACTATAATAATATTTTATTAATTATTGCATAACTCGATAACTAAACATTACACTAGAAAAAAATATTCATTGAAATTTTTAAATCTGGAAGAAAATTGTCTTAATTCATATAATTCATTCATTTTTTTAAAAAAAAATCTATAAAGTTTAGTATTAAAAAATTTATTGTAAATTTAAATAATCTAAAATTATTATTTTTTGCATGTGCTTCTTTGAGTGGTCTATGTGACCTCCCAGGAGTCTAATAACTGTTGATGGGAATATTCTGTTACCTGAACCTGCAATTATTCGACTTGGTGTCTTTCGGACAAAATTATTTTTCAATGCAGTCTTAAATGAAATCTTTAATAAATCCACAAAAATAAAAAAATATTATAATTTATTTACATCTGAAAACACGTTAACTTTGATTTCCCTAATCTGAAGCAAAATCATACTATGTGAATTTCGAATATATTTTTCTGCCAGAAATTTAGATGAAACAGTTTTTGCTTTGTCTTAGAGTCCTTATATCGTATTGAAAACTATTTTCAATTCATTAAAAAATACATAAATATAAATTTGTTAAAAAAAACGCACCAAAAAGAGTGAAGACAAAAAATTAGAGATATCTAATTAATTTAATGGAAGACATAAAAGAAATATGTTCAATTATAATATGAAGTCTTCTTCCTTTGTAGGTTTTAGAAAAGTTTGCAAACGCACTTTATTTTAAAAATACTAATTAAAAATATTTACATTATTCATTAGATTATAAAAAAAACTATTTTAACCCCTTAAGCGTTACGATCTCAGACGAAAAGAGTGCATTTTAGTTGTAAAACCTTTAATTTTAAAATAAATGGACTATCAAACTGAACGATGCAAACTAATATGCGTATATATATATATATAT